>APFE030035343.1:13957-25160 GCA_000404065.3 Pinus taeda | reverse complement strand
ATTAAATATTAATTAAATTAGCATTGTTTATTAAGGGCTTACTCTACTAAACAATTATTATTACTTTAAGGTTATTGAGGGACTAAGAGAAATTCTATATGAAAATTCATTAATAAAGTTTATCATCCTTTAAAAATCCTTTAATGAAATAACATGTTAAAAATGTTGATTAACAAAGACTTAAAGAGATGCTTACTATCCTTATAGATGGTTATCTAAGGAGAACAATCGAAAGGTTAAATAGAACTAAAATCCAATACCAGAGACAGAATGAGGGATAATTCGAGGTCAAAAGACAAGAGAAGAACACAAAATAAGGGGCGGGGGCAGGGCAGGAGCGGGGGAGGATTGGGTTGGCTAGGATGAAAGGGAAGGGATCCAACATCTGCTAATCTTTCATCTGTCATCTCTATTGAGATTCTTAAGCCTTTTTTCAATTTCTATGGCCTTCCTAAACTTTCGATGATGAAAGGGGGCAACCTTGGCAATAACACGGGCCTCTTCAACGATGGGTGTTCTCAACACGCTAGTGACTCGTGCATTGAGAATTTCAGATGGGAATAACCTTGAAAAAGAGAAAGCCCACCTCCTTAATATTTTTGTTGATAATGGTTACAGTAGACATCAAGGTCTGGTAGCTTTCCTTAAAGCCAGCCAGTATCCCAAGGTCAAGAAAGACCCTAAGGATAAGGTCCCAGGGGTTCATCTCCTGTTCATCCAAGGGACTACTGATAGAATTGCGAGAATCCTTAGATCTGTTAAAGACCCCATCGACCCCAAAGAGATGAAAGGTGTTTATGTTATTCCCTGTTCTTGTGGGACCCCCTACATTGGTGAGATTGGACGCTCTATTGATCTAAGGATTCATGAACACTCAGTTGACATTAAACATGGGAGGACCCGGTCTTCTACCTTGGCAGAACATGCGGAAAAAACTAAACATCACCTATGCATTGAAGAGGCCTATGTTATTGCCAAGATTACCCCCTTTCAGCACCAAAAGTTTAGGGAGGCCATAGAAATTGAAAAAAGGCCTAAGAATCTCAATAGGGACAATGGATGGAAGATTAGCAGATGTTGGATCCCTTCCCTTTAATCCTAGCCAACCTCACCCTCCCCTGCTCCTGCCCTACCCCCATCCCTTATTTTGTGTTCTTCTCTTCCCTTTGACCTTGGATTATCCCTCATCCCATCTTTGCTATTGGATTTTAGTTCTATTTAAGCTTTTGATTGTTCTCCTTAGATAACCATCTATAACGATAGTAAGAATCTCTTTAAGACTTTGTTAATCAGAATTTTTAACATGTTATTTTATTAAAGGATTTTTAAAGGATGATAAATTTTATTAATGAATTTTCATTTAGAATTTCTCTTAGTCCCTTAATAACCTTAAAATAATAATGATTGTTTAATTGTTTAGTAGAGTGAGCCCTTAATAAACAATGTTAATTTAAGTAATATATAACTGTAATAATATTTAGTTACTCTCATTAAATATTAACAATTAAGAATTTAATTGAATATAAACCTAATAACCTTAATAACTTTAAAATAATTTATTCCCCTTTCCTCTAAGTTAGACCCTTATTAGGTTAACTTTTTAATCTCTCTTATTAATTGCTTTATTATTATTAAGATTAATTTAAATTTATATAACTTTAACATTAATAATATATATAAATATTATTTTATACTCCTTAATTATATGGAGTTAAAACTGAGATTTAGTTAATCAATAATATAGTATAATTAAATAGGTTTCAAACTTAATAGAAAAAAGTCAAAGAATGGTTAAATTTAAATGTACCTTGATTTATTATAAACTATTAAATTTAATAATAAAATTAACCAAACTAACTTTCCCTATTCATATCCCTTGGTCCTAGTACAGTTTCCTCGTCAAACTTAGTCGTTTCATGGTCAAATTTAGTCATTCCAGGTCCAAGATAGTCGTTGAATGATCTGCTCTCTCTATTTAATTTGCTGCCTCAGTCTCATTCTTCAACTTATCCTGACGATGAACCACACTTGTTGGTTCGAAACGCGTCGATAAATATATCATGATGTGATTTCACCAAAAAACCTTCTCAACATCGATATGGATCACAGAAGCCTCAACTCAATAACTACTCATGCTATATATAAATTTCACATTTCTATATATAGATTCTATTAAAACTCACATAATACATATAGTTGCATCCAAATGTTCTTGGAAATTTTCTTTGAGAGGTTTTATAAAAAATTTAATGTAATATGCATAACAAAGATTTATATATAGAGTGAGCTTAGAAAAATAATTTATTGTAAGTATTCAATTTTTATAATGATTCATATTGATAATTATGATATTTCATAATTACATGTTTAAATCTAGTTTTAATTATGATATTTCATAATTACATGTTTAAATCTAGTTTAGAATCATTATAAAAATTGAATACTTACAATAAATTATTTTTCTAAGCTCACTCTATATATAAATCTTTGTTATGCATATTACATTAAAAATTTTATAAAACCTCTCAAAGAAAATTTCCAAGAACATTTGGATGCAACTATATGTATTATGTGAGTTTTAATAGAATCTATATATAGAAATGTGAAATTTATATATAGCATGAGTAGTTATTGAGTTATATAATATATATATATATATTATTATATTATTATTATTATTATTATTATTTATTATTATTATTATTATTATTTCTAGTTTTCCTAAAACTTTCATAATACACATAGTTGTTTTTCTTCGAGGAACAATCAGAGCTTTCTATTAATAAAAATAAAAACTTACATCAATACATGCACAAGTGAATCCAAATATTGTCCCCAAAGAGCATTTGTATGTGCTTAAAGCACACATCATAGCCAAGCTACCAAAATTTACAGTTACCGAGATAAAACGAGTTTCTCTTTTTTACCTTTTTTCTTTTGAACATTATGCCAAACCCCATAATTCAGAGAGGCCGTAACAATAGCCAAATTTTCTTCTTCTGATATTATGGGCACTTCCTTGTCTAAGTATAAACTCTCAAAAACACGAGTTCACTTTAGTCCACATGTTCCTTGGTTGTTTCTCTTTTCCTCATGTTGATTTCTAGGAGTTTGGATCATCGCTAAGTCATTGGGTTTCTCTGCATGATTGACATGACCCTTTTGTGTCTCTTATTCCTTCTTCATTTGGAATCCTTGTTGATTATGTAACTTTGGTTGTTGTTGACTCACATCCATTTCTTCATCTTCGTTATCAGAAGAGGGCAGATCTAGAAAATGCCATCCCTTTTGCTTTTACGATCTCTTCTTTTCCTTTTTTCTCGCTTGTAGGTATGAGTCCTACAAGTGCCCTTTCTGATGGCAGATCCAACACTTGAAAGCAGTATTTTCAAAAACTAACCATTATGTCCACTTGAAGTCTTGATGAGCCAAATGGAAATAGTCTGGAAGGCCTTTGTTTAAGTTTATCTCCACACATATGCAGGGAAAAGTGAAGTGATGCCATCCTAAGCCACAAATAACTCAATGATGTTGCCTAAGCCGAATATACCCACAGTATGCAATTAAGATTGCATGTCACACTATGTGGGTACATGTCCCAGGAATTCCAAATATTCCTTTGTCTTAGTAAAACCTTCACAAATCAAGGTTTAAGGCTCCTTAATTAAACTCTATGCGGAAACATTCATTTAAATATCCACAAGTTATAACTTTGGGTTACTTTTCCCCTCCGATGCTTATCAACATTAATCCTGCTTATTTCTATTATAATTCTAATATCATAGAAATATTTCATAACCATGCTTAAAACTTTACCTTTCTGCCATTCCACAAACCTTTGCACATACATCGATGCTCTCCTTAGCACGTTAAATTTCCTTCGTCGATCTCGTTCCTCGATCCGACAGTTATCGCGTCACCCGATCATCAACTAATTCGGATGATCTTTACCGTTGATCTACTCTGCCCAATCCAACAGCTATCGCATCACCCGATCACCAACCAGCTTGGTTGATCTCCACCGTTGATCAATCCCGCTTGATCCAATGGCTATCGTGCAATCTCGCGTGGAATCATGCATGACCGATATCAGGTCGAGAGCACGCAAGAAAAGTGTCTTTCTCTTTCCACCATGTGCTACATGTCAGCCACTAAAGGTAATTGTGTGAAATTTTGAAAGACCGCTGACCACCTTTAGGGCATGTGAGAAACTGCTTACCCCTTGTGAATATTATCCCGCGTCCATTAACATGTGGTTTCATCATATCTCTTCATTTCTTAACTTTATTATGTGCGACTTAATCCTAGCCGTTTATCTCACTCACTCTTGTTCATTGATCTGATTGATTCAATGGTTCCTGAACACTGTTACATTCTTTTGGTTCTTAATGTGTAATTGCCCATTCGGCTTTTTGCCTATGTATTTTTCTTCACCTCACAATCTTCACTTGTTCTTATCTTGATCTCTTCTCATGCCTTTATGCTTCCTTCACCTTCGTTGTAACATTAAAGGATTTCTCCAATACTGTCTGTGTGTAAAACCATAACACTCCTCTCTACACTATTTCTCTGATTTTGCACACTTGCAACCTACGTTACGCAGAATTACTCAAGTCATACATAACTTATAATTCAAATACACATCACACAAACTCATAATCGAGTTATCTGTACTAATAAACAACCATTTACACAAAAAATTATTCCTTGGCATGATTTTCATTATTAGTGGCCTTTCCTTTCCTACCCGCGGGCCTAAATGACTGACTCTCTGACTCCTGACGGACTGACTTACTCTCTACCTGACTACTATGATTTTTAGGCTTACATTTATACAAAAGGTTGTGTTTAACTAATTCTGGTTCAAATCCTTAGTCTGCTGAACCAAATCCTGAATATCCTCTAAGTCCACTTTTAACTCCAATAATCCCTAAGAATCCTCTCTAGTTCCATGAATCATGACACCACTTCCTAGTCTAAGACTTATAATTGATTTCCAACTCTCTCGTCATCACTCATCATCACTCATGTTCTGCTGCATTCGAGAGCATTTGCAAATATCCTCACAATATCTAATTAATTCATATTCTAATCACTCAAAACATTAATAATTACATACATAGGAATCCAACTTCCTTGAAAACACAAGACCCCCTAAGTTAACTAGAACATAATGAAATTGTTGAGTTGTATGCTCCTGCATCAAACTCCCAAGGTTAAAATAATCATGATCTCCTGATCATGTGCTTCCGACTTTTGTCTTCCCGGATCCCATACTTTGTTATGCAATTTGTCTTTGGTTGTTGTTGTTGTTTGTTTTTGTTCTCCAGGTTTCCACACTTTATGTTGCTTTGCCCCACTAGTTATGCTTTCACAGTCTGTTGTTGTCTTTCTCTTTCTGCTACTTTACCTTCTTACTAATGCTTTCTTATGAGGCACCTTCATCATCAACCTTATTATTATTTCAATCTCTATGTCCAATTTATCTTCTGACTCATAATTATTTTTCCATTTGTTGTTGTACTCTGTCCACTCATCTTCAAACTACTATTTGTTGTCTTCTCTTTGAAGTTGTTGGATTCTTACTACTACCCTTTCATCCTTGCCCTCTTGTGATTTTCCAAACAACCGCTGTTCAATATCTGTAAATTTACTTTCAAAAGCTAAATTGACCTCCAATTCCCCTTGTACTTGATTCCTCTCAAATACATTACTATGTTGTTCATCAATTCCAACATATTTTCCTTCCTCTTATTTTTTTACTTGGTTTCTCATATGTGCTAAATTTTCTCCAGCATTTGCAACAAAACCTGCACTCACAAAACAATTATTAAAATGAAAAACATAAGGCCTCAGTGCCTCTTCTTCCTTTAGAAACATTTCAATATGTTGCTCTGATTTTTTCTCCTCTATCACCACATCAGTATGTTGATTCAACCTCTTTAAAGAATTCTCTAAAGGACTCTTGAAACTATAAGCAAGTCTCTCTTCCACACCATCTGCTTCAATGATGTCTTTCTGCTCTTGTCCACTATAGTGAACTCCTTTGTCTGTAATCACATTGTCATACTTTGAGTTTTCCAGCAATTCAATTTCTCTTTGACACTTCATAAGTACTTCATTATCACTTATAATTCCTGCATTTATACACAAATTATCAATTCGAAAAATTACAAGGTTAAACAGTCTCAACTGTTGCTTCACATATCAGTTCTTCAAATTGAATTTCATCTCCTTTTTTCACAAGAAATTATTCCTCGATTGTAATAGCTTCAAACATCAATGTATTACTAAATTATTTATGCGGCAATAATTCATTGTTTTTCCCATCTAAGAGACATTCTCCATCCTTCTTTACTTTAGAGTGTTCATCTTGTAAAATATGCTCTTCCATAATTTTGACAGCTTTAAAAGACTACTCATCCTCTACAAAACCTTCCTTTGTGAGCGACCAGTCATCAGATGTCCTTTCTCCCTTTGCTAAATCTTTAGCATAGACTTCTTCTTTCTTAACATCTTTCAGTAGATGTCCTTCTTCTTCAATACATTTTCCCTTGTTGTCTCTCTGTAAACCTCCTTCAAGAGTTATCCTTGCCCCATCATCTGTATTAATATTATCATGCATTTGTTCTTTATCAATAACATTAATCAAATTCATTATATTACCTCTTTGAGACAATGTTCTTTCATTCTTCATCAAAATAAGATCCTAATATTCCATCTCTATGACAGCTCTAAATGACTGTCTTCTCTCATTAAGTAACTCATCCATAGACTCTTTCTGTTGTAACCAGTCAAATTATTCATCCTCTGAGAAATTTTCTTTGTCACCTTTTACTTCAAGATCTTCATCTATTCTGAAGACATCTTCACAAAGTTACTTTTCTCATGCAATACCTGCAATCATACACAAACCATCAGTTTTAAAAACATAAGACCTTGTGGTCTCACTTGATGCTTCAATCATCATATCTCCTTTCTGTCTTGAATTCTCACAATAATTCATAAGATCTTCCACAGATCTCCAGTCTTCATCTTTACCCAAAACTTCACCCTGTTATGTTTCACAAATGGAAACTTCCATTTCCATCTCAACTTCTCTGAGTTCTTCCACCAGCCACTTCACTTGCCTCTGTTGTATCCTTTTTTGTAACTTAGACCACTTCACTACCTTTTTCCTGAAGACCCAACCTTGTCTTTGGTTTTCTTCTAGTAGCATCCTTAATTCATTGAGTTGTTATTTTAACTCTGCAATCTCCTTGTCATGTTCCTTTTGACTCATTCTCTTTCCATTTGCCTTGGCATCCTCCTTCTTCACTTTTCTTCTGCAGTGGTCTTCCTCAGAACCTCTGTTATTTCTGTTATGACTATCAGTAGTCATCTTCTTCTCTATCTTCATGAGTTCCTCACTCACTTACTATGAGCTGCATTAAAGCCTCTGCAATAGCAAGTCCTCCCTACTACCACTTACCTCACTAATCTCTCCTCTGTACCTGGTCTTTTGGCAAGCACTTGGTTCTCTTTTATCTGGAACCTCTTTGAGCACTTCTTTCTGCAACTTCTAGGCTTCAACTCATCTGCACCTTTTGATAACACAATTGTCCTCTTTGTCCAACCTATGTTGGAATTCTTCAAGGTTCTGCCACCATTATGACACAGGTTTGGCTCTATGGCACAGGTGTTGTCCTTGATGGAAACTCATTCAAATGGCAGATCACAGCTCAGGCACTCAGAATGGAAGAAAATAAGGCATACGAAGGTTCCTCTCAGCAAATTCGCATATACACGCGAGATCACCGATCAAAATGCGTGTATGCATATGCACACACTTTCATGCAAAGAAAAGTGTGTACATGTGGGAAAATTTATGTTTGGTCCATGGTATTTAGGCTATCATATTTGAACCTATGGTTTTGGTCCTTGGTATTGCATCCAAAGTGTTCAACCCAAGTATTGGGTCCCTAGTATTGGTTCTCAATGGTTTTGGACCATGGTTTGAGTAAGGCCTAAGACTATAAAAAGGGAAGGAGATCATTTGGCAAGGGAATCGACTAAAGTGTTGAATATCTTAAGAAGAGCAAGATCTGGAATACTGGTGATTGGTTTATGGTGCATTGCTGGATCTGAACGAAGGAGGAACCTAAGCGCTAAAAGATGGATAAGTTTTATTAATGGATCAAGATTTTAAGACTTGAATAGTAGTATCTTTGTAACCTTTGATCTTTTATAATTGGCGCATGATTAGATTTATAAATCCAATAATCTGGTATAACTAATGATTGATTAAGTAAAAGGGTGAATTATCTTTATAGATCTATAAGCAGGTTCGGCGTGGCATATGCGTGTATACACGTAGGTTCAGCAACTGAGGGAAGCATATACGCTGGTCAACATAAATACATCTACATATGTATGTAGGTTTATACATTGTGAAGTAGCATACGTCTCATGAAATATGCTTTAGCTGCTTTGGTTTATTGCTGCAGTGTTCTAGGTTCAGAATTGGTGTCTGGTTACTGTTACTGTTTTCTGGTTACAACATTCTGAGAAGTGATTGGTTGAATATATATTGGTTTGTACAAAGGAGATTGATTGATGTAGATATACTTGATATGTGATTGATTTTATTCATGGATCCAGTCTGAAAATTTATGAAACGTGGTCCCTGGAAGAAAAGAGAAGGTTGTAGCCTTTTGTAGGTCAGCACCTACGTACTAGTATCTGAGCTAGTACAAGAGCTAAGGGGGTTGTAGCTCCCTTCCAGGAGAGTCTGGAGAACGAGAGAAGGTTGTAGCCTTCTGCAGGTAGAAGCCTGCATATTGGTATAGGACTACACTAGTATAGAATCATTGTAAAAAGAAGTTTCTAATTGAAAGAAGATAGAGACAAATTGCAGCAGGTGGTTTTCACCCACATTGGGTTTCCACCTTATATCTTGTGTTCTTGTGTGTGATTGCCTGCATTATTTTTCTGTTCCTGGTTAAAGTTTATATGGTTCTGACATCATCATCTGAAGAATAATTAAATTATAAGTTATACGCTAGTTTCCTTAACTGAAGTTGCGTATATACGCTGGTTTCACTAACCTAAGTAGCATATACAAATCTGTGTATTAATTGAAAAATAATTGACCTGATAATACTGATTCACCCCCCCTCTCAGTATTATTTTCAATAATCGGTATCAGAGCAGGTCCTTCAAAAGAAGCTTGATCGCTTGAAGGAAGATCTATCATCATGAGAAACTATGAAAAGGAGGCATCGATCAGGCCACCAATTTTTGATGGGAGCAACTTTGTCTATTTGAAGGTAAGAATCACAACCTATATTCAATCTCTTGGTACAAAATTATGGGATATCATAGAAACAGGATACACATTTCCATCAACAACTCATACAAATACGGCTGGTAAAAAGCAGTATGAAACAAATGCTAAGGCTGTCAATACTCTATTAGGGAGTCTATCTCAATCAGAATCCGTCAAGGTTATGCAACTCAAAACCGCTAAAGAAATATGGGACAAGATCGTTCTGAGCTATGAAGGAGATGAACAGGTAAAACGAGAAAAACTACAAACTCTTAGAATTCAATATGGAAATCTCAAAATGCACAATGATGAAAGCGTGGCTAACTATTTCCTACATATAGATGAGATTGTTAATTGTATGAAAAACTTGGGTGAAGAAATAAAAGAAGTTGTTTTGGTTGAAAAGGTTCTAAGATCTCTATCTCCTAATTTTGATTCAAAAGTTTCTACCATAGAAGAAAAGCAAAATCTACAAAGCATTACCATGTCACAGATGCACGGAATCCTAACTGCTGACGAAATGAGAAAAGGGGGACCATCAGACAGGAGAGAAGATGCATTCAAAGCCTTGGGAAAAGGAGATTACAATGAGTCAAGACATATGTCAGAAGAAGAGGAAGAATCAAATTTTGTCATGAACCTTCAACAGGGAACTGGAAGATTCAGAGGTAACCTGCCTTTCAAATGCTTTGCTTGTGGAAGAGTTAGTCACTATGCTACCAAGTGCCCTCATAAAGATAAAGGTAAGGAACCAGTTAGATGGAACAGAAAATAGAATGTAAGTAAGAATAGCTATTATACTCATGAAGATAGTGATGGACTTTCAAATAGTGATGAAGATGAACAAGGTAATGATGATAGACTTTTGATGGCTTTTGAAGATGATGATTTCTTGGATGCTATAAATGAAGAAGGTCTTTATGAATAAATTTCTAAACTTAAAATCTGTTTAGAGGAAAAGAATATGACTATAGATACTCTAACATTCCAACTTGTTGAAAGAGATAAACACAACGAAGAGTTAGAATGTGAAATTGTGCGACTTAGAAAATAAATTGAGAAAACAAAAGCCCTTAATATTAGATTTGCTAAAGGATCTGAAACTCTAGATGAGATTATCAAAGTGCAGCGTTCTCCTCTAATCAAGACAAGTCTCAGATATTCGAAAGAAGCATCTCAAGCACAGAAGTAAGAACAGCATCCATCCACCTCCAAAAGTTATCTTGATGTAGCAAGGAGAAGTGAATAGGTTGACAATCGACAGCAAAAGCATAATACAGATCACCAGGTAAATCAGGGACCATTTGTTTCAAGAATGAACAAAATTTACCAAGTAAATCAAGGACATTCTACTTCAAGGATGAACAGAAGCTTCAACCAACCACAGGTAAATCATTCTCAATTTTCCTCAAGAATGGATGTCAATGGAAACTAAAATCATTTGGTTGGTAGGTTTGATAATCGTAGGAATTTCTTCAATGGCCAATGTTTCTCTTGTCATAACTTTGGTCACAAAGTTGCTCAATGTGATGCCTACAAGACCATCATGACTAGGGAAGCTCAAAAACAAAGGAGTATGACTGGGATCATGAAAAGAACCTACAATAACTTTTCTGCTCTTGAAAATGAAATAGAATGTTCTATTTGTAACAACTTAGGTCATGAAGATTCTGAATATAGGAGTAGGCTTCGGCAAACAACTCAGAAGGAGCAAGCTTCATCAACTCCCAAAACATGGAGAAAGAAAGAACCACAACCAGAAAGGTGTGGGATATCCTTATATGCGGAAGGACAGGAAAATCAATGGTACATTGATAGTGGATGCTCGAAACATATGACAGGTGATAAAGAAAAACTTCAGTCATATAGTGCCTTAGAAAAGGAAAAGAAGGTCTC
>APFE030035343.1:2104-13569 GCA_000404065.3 Pinus taeda | reverse complement strand
TGAAAGAGAAGGTCAAAGCTGGAAATGTTATGTATGTTGATGGCTTAAAGCATAATCTATTGAGTGTCAGTCAAATGTGTGATCAAGGAACTGAGGTAATATTTCAATCAAATGGATGTATTGTTCATGAGCTTGATATAGGAAAAACAGTGATCAAAGGCATAAGAACTCCAAATAATTTATACATATTCAAATAAGGACAACAACAATGCTATCTAAGCAAGAATGATGAACACTGGCTATGGCATAGAAGATTGGGGCATCTAAGATTCTTTCAGATAATGAAAGCATGTAAATATCAGGCGGTTCATGATCTTCCTGACATTAGAATTCCAGACAATACAATATGCAAATCATGTCAGTTTGGTAAAAAAACCAGAACTAATTTCCCTGAAAAGGAAGGATCAGTTAGCAGGCCACTTGAACTTGTCCATACTGATATATGTGGTCCAACTAGGAAGAGGTCACCTCGAGGAGAAGAGTACTTCATATTGTTCATTGACGACTTTTCAAGGATGTGTTGGATAGGACTCATGAAGTATAAAGATGAAGCTTTCAAAAAGTTCAAATCATTCAAAGCCTTGTTTGAAAACGAATCAGATCGCAGAATCAAATGCCTCAGATCTGATCGAGGAGGGGAATTTACTTCGGATGAATTTTTTGATTTTTGTGAAGAACATGGAATAAGAAGGGAATTCTCTACTGCAAGGACTCCATAGCAAAATGGAGTAGTGGAAAGGATGAACAGAACGGTTCAATAAATGGCTCGTGCTATGCTTGATGAATCTGGAACTCCCGCGACCTTCTGGGGTGAAGCCGCATTTGTTGCAGTTACTATTCTCAACAAGACAAACATCTGGGTAAACAGCACTCAGACTCCTCATGAACTTTGGTATGGTAAGACTCCCACGGTAAAATATTTCAAAAATTTTGGAAGTAAATACTACATCAAAAGGACCGATGAAAACCTTGGCAAATTTGAACCTAGAGTAGATGAAGGCATTCTCCTTGGTTACTCTCCTCACAGCAAAGCATATAAGTGTTACAATAAAAGACTTGGAAAAATTGTTGAAAGTATTGATGTAGTGGCTGATGAAGAAGGAAACACTCCTATGCAAGTAAAATATGAAGAGTTCGAAGATGATGAGGACTATCCTTCAACATCAAATCAGAATCATGATGAATAAGAAACCCATGAGGCACCAGAAGAACAGATAATGATAGAAGAAAAGACTCCATCTAGGTACGTTCAGAAGAATCATCCAGAAACTCAAATTTTGGGACAAAAAGAGGCAGCTGTACAAACAAGAAGAACCATTTCAAAAGCTTTAAGCTATCTAGCATTGCTCTCCTCCTCTGAACCACAAAATGTAAAAGAAGCATGCAAAGATGAATGCTAGGTCAAGGCCATGGATGAAGAACTTGAGCAGATTGAAAAGAATAACACTTGGGAGTTGGTTCCTAGACCGAAAAATAATAATGTCATAGGGACAAAATGGATATTCAAAAACAAGCTGAATAAAAATGGAGAAGTTATTAGGAACAAGGCCAGACTTGTTTGTAAAGGGTATGCTCAACAAGAAGGTATAGACTTTGAAGAAACATTTGCACCAGTTGCTAGACTTGAAGCAATAAGAATGTTCCTTGCACTTTCTAGCTTTCAGAAGTTCAAAGTATTTCAAATGGATGTGAAATCAGCCTTTTTAAATCGAGACTTAGAGGAAGAAGTGTATATTGAGCAACCAGATGGATTCATCCTTGGAAATGATCCTAAACTTGTATGCAGACTTAAGAAGGCACTCTATGGTCTTAAACAGGCTCCAAGGGCTTGGTATTATCGTCTAGACAAATACCTCCATCAACAAGGTTTTTCAAAAGGATCAGCATATAACAATTTATATATAAAAACTGATAATGATAAATTGCTAATTCTTGTTGTGTATGTTGATGATATCATCTTTGGCAGAAATGAAGAAGCCATGAGTCAAAACTTTGCTTTAGTAATGCAGAAAGAGTTTGAAATGTCCTTGCTTGGTGAGCTAACATATTTCCTTGGTTTATAAATCCAATAAAATAAAGATAGTATCTTTTTATAACAAACCAAGTACCTAAAGCAGATCTTAAAGAAATATGGCATGGAAGATTCGAAACCGGCATGTACCCCTACGGTAACAGGATGCAGCCTCAACGCTATGATGAATTAGCAGCAGTACATCAACCAACCTATAGATCCATGATTGGTAGTCTGCTCTATCTGACAGGTACTCGACCAGACATCATGCATGCAGTGGGAATAGTTGGAAGATTTCAGGCAAATCCAAAGGAAGCACACCTTCAGGCAGTTCAGAGGATTTTCAAATATCTTCAAGGAATACAAAACTATGGTTTATGGTATCCTAGAGATGTAGATCTCACACTTCATGCATATACAGATGCAGATTGGGCAGGGATTGTGGATGACAGAAAAAGCACTAGTGGGGGTGCATTCTTTATGGGTTCCAGATTAGTATCTTGGTTCAACAAGAAACAAAGTTCAATTGCTTTATCTACAGCTGAAGCGGAATATGTGACTGTTGCATCTTGCTGCACACAACTCCTTTGGATGATGCAAACTTTGCAAGATTTTCAAATCACTTGTACTCCACCTATCTCCATCTTTTGTGATAATACAAGTGCAATCAGTATTTCAAAGAATCATGTCATGCATTCAAAGACTAAGCACATACCTATCAAGTATCATTTTCTCCAGGAACAAGTACTTGAACAAAAGGTCAAATTAGAGTATGTTCCCTCTAAGGAACAAGTTGTTGAATATTTACCAAACCACTGCCCAGGGAGACATTTGAGTACCTCAAACAGAAGCTGGGGGTAGTTGATGCATCATCTTGCTATTGAATCTTGTTTGTTTTAGAGAAAAGTGGTTGTACGTGAGTTTCATGAGGTTGATACGTGTACATACGCCGGTTTATGTGGATACAGTCGCGTATATGTCGGTTGAAGACAATCAGTGAGCCAGGCTCTGGGTAAAAAGAGTCTGATATGGGTCTGACAGAGATCATCTGGCATATGTTCAAGGGGAGCATATATATATTCTTCTAATGATGCATTGTTGGCATTATCTTAGAATATCTTGGTTCAAATTCACAATGGTTTGGATTTCAGGTGAAACAGGTGCAGAGGGAGAACATGGTTGCTGGTCTGAATAATGATTGACAGATGCTGCAAATTGATATTTCATCTCTATGTCTTGTATTTATTTTCTTATTAAGGTCATGTAACGGCCTATTTTGGTTTCCCCACTATGCCTGGGGCGGATGATGTAATGTTCTTGTTTTATCATGTATCCCCACTTGGTTGGGTGGAAGAGTCAATATTGGTATATTCCCACTTGGTTGGGAGATGGATGTATGTATGAGTCTGTAGTGATAGGAAGGTCATTTATGATGTATAAAGTCATGTTTCTTTTGAAGAACAACTTCTTGAAAACCTTTCCTACAGTCAGGGGGAGCTTGGACAGCACAGCAGAACAGAGAATTCAGCATGTACTCAGGGGGAGCATACCCCTTTGCCCTTGATGTCAAAGGGGGGGGGATGATTTTGAGTGACTTGGGGTTGCCATCAAGTCCAAAGGGGGAGATTGTTGACATTATGACACAGGTTTGGATCTATGGCACAGGTGTTGTCCTTGATGGCAACTCACTCAAATGGTAGATCACAACTCAGGCACTCAGAATGGAAGAAAATAAGGTATACGCAGGTTCCTCTCAGCAAAGTCGGGTATACACGCGGGATCACCGATCAAAATGCACGTATGCGTATGCACGCACTTTCATGTAAAGAAAAGCGCATACATGTGGGAAATTTATGTTTGGTCCATGGTATTTAGTCCGACATATTTGAACCTATGGTTTTGGTCCTTGGTATTGCATCCAAAGTGTTCAACCCAAGTATTGGGTCCCTAGTATTGGTTCTCAATGGTTTTGGACCATGGTTTGAGTAAGGCCTAAGACTATAAAAATGGAAGGAGATCATTTTGCAAGGGCATCGACTAAAGTGTTGAATATCTTAAGAAGAGCAAGATCTGGAATATTGTTGATTGGTTTATGGTGCATTGCTGGATCTGAACGAAGGAGGACCTGAGCGCTAAAAGATGGATAAGTTTTATTGATGGATCAAGATTTTAAGACTTGAATAGTAGTATCTTTGTAACCTTTGATCTGTTATAATTGGTGCATGATTAGATCTATAAATCTAATAATCTGGTATAACTGATGACTGATTAAGTAAAAGGGTGAATTATCTTTATAGATCTATATGCAGGTTCGGCGCGGTATAGGCGCGTATACACGCAGGTTCAGCAACTGAGGGAAGCGTATACGTTGGTCGGCATAGATACAGCTATGTATGTACGTAGGTTTATACATTGTGAAGTAGTGTACGTCTCATGAAATATGCTTTAGCTGCTTTGGTTTGTTGCTGCAGTGTTCTAGGTTCAGAATTGGTGTCTGGTTACTGTTACCGTTTTCTGGTTACAACATTCTGAGAAGTGATTGGTTGAATCTATATTGGTTTGTACAAAGGAGATTGATTGAGGCAGATATACTTGATATGTGATTGATGTTATTCATGGATCCAGTCTGAAAATTTATGAAACGTGGTCCCTGGAAGAAAAGAGAAGGTTGTAGCCTTCTGTAGGTCAGCACCTACGTACTAGTATCCGAGCTAGTACAAGAGCTAAGGGGGTTGTAGCTCCCTTCCAGGAGAGTCTGTAGAATGAGAGAAGGTTGTAGCCTTCTGCAGGTTGAAGCTTGTGTACCGGTATAGGACTGCACCAGTACAAAATCATTGTAAAAAGAAGTTTCTAATTGAAAGAAGATAGAGACAAATTGTAGCAGGTGGTTTTCACCCACATTGGATTTCCACCTTATATCTTGTGTTCTTGTGTGTGACTGTCTACATTATTTATTTGTTCCTGGTTAATGTTTATATGGTTCTGACATCAACATCTAAAGAATAATTAAATTATAAGTTATACGCTAGTTTCCTTAACTGAAGTTGCATATATACGCTGGTTTCACTAACCTAAGTAGTGTAGACAAATCTGTGTATGAATTGAAAAATAATTGACTTGATAATACTAATTCACCCCCCTCTCAGTATTATTTTCAACAATTATGCCTTCATTCAGAAACTCTTACCAGCTTCCTTCATCCCTTGGCAATTCTACCCACATCCTCAATGGAATTGTCTTTATGATCTTTCTGTGAGTTGCAAGAATACCTCTACAGTAACAAGTCTCCTTCTTGCTACACATGCCTCACTAAGCTTCTCTCCTCTGAGCTAAGTCTTTTGGCATCTCTCTAGTTCTCTCTTCTGGAAACAATTGAGCACTCCTTGCTCTGGATTGCTGCAATCTTCTCACCTTCAAGACCTCTGCATGATCTAGTTCTACCATTCAACTGCACTTTGAATGGATTGTTCTTTGTTTCCTTTGCATCTGCAAATTTTGCTACACTTTATCTCTGTGTGCCTATTGTTTGTTAGATTTAAAATCTGATCTCCTCTTGCCTATATACATACCTTCAAAACATAACTTTGTTCTCAGCTTTCTCAAAAATTCTTACACGCGGAATTTCCTTGTTTTGATCTAATACCAAATGATGCCAGACTAAGCCACAAATAACCCAATGATACAGCCTAAGCCGCATATACCCATAGTATGCAATTAAGATTTCATATCACACTATGTGCGTACATGTCTGAGGAATTCTGTATATTCCTTTGTCTTAGTAAAACCTTCACAAATCAAGTTTTAAGGCTCCTTAATTAAACTCTACGCGGAAACATTCATTTAACTATCCACAGGTTATAACTTTGGGTTAATTTTCCCCTTCGGCACTTATCAACTATACCCTAGTCTTTAGACTTTGGTTAAACTCCAAACTTAACCCATAATACATTAATCCCGCTTATTTCTATTATAATTCCCATATAATAGAAATATTTCATAACCACGCTTAAAACTTTACCTTTATGCCATTCAATAAACCTTTGCACATACATCGATGCTCTCCTTAGTGCATTAAATCTTCATCGTCGATCTCATTCCTCGATCTGATATTATCGCGTCACCCGATCATCAACTAATTCGGACGATCTCTATTGTTGATCTGCTCTGCCCAATCCAACGGTTGTCGCGTCACCCGATCGCCAACCAGCTTGGCTGATCTCCACCATTGATCAATCCTGCTTGATCTAATGGCTATCGTGAAATCTTGCGTGGAATCGTGCACAACTGATATCAGGTCGAGAGACCACGGTAAAAGTGGTTTTCTCTTTCCACCATGTGCACTGTGTCAACCACTACAGATAATCGAGTGAAATTTTGAAAGACCTCTTACCACCTTTAGGGCGCGTAAGAAACTGCTTACCCCTTGTGAATACTATCCCGCGTCCATTAATTAAGGTTTTCATCTGATCTCTTCATTTCTTGATATTATTCTGTGCAACTTAATCCTGGTTGTCTATCTCCCTCACTCTTCTTCATTGATCTGATTGATCCAACGGTTCCTGAACACTTTACATTTTTTTGGTTCTTAATGTGTAATTGCCCATTCGGATTTCTACCTATTTATTTGTCTTCGCCTCACGATCTTCACTTGTTCTGATCTCGATCTTCGCTCATGCCTTTATGCTTCCTTCACCTTTGTTGTAACATTAAAGGCTTTCTCCAATACTATTTGTGTGTAAAACCATAACACTCCTCTCTGCACTTCTTCTCTAATTCTGCAAACTTGCAACCTATGTTACACAAAATTACTCAAGTTCACACATAACTTATAATTCAAATACACATCACACAAACTCAGAATTGAGTTATCTATATTAATAAACAACCATTTACATAGGAATTTCTTCCTCAGCCTGATTTTCAATATCTGTGGCCTTTACATTCCTACCCGTAGGCCTAAATGACTGACTTTCTGACTCCTGACTGACTGACTTACTCTCTCCCTGACTATTATGCCTTTTAGGCTTACATTTATACAAAAGGTTTTGTGTAACCAATTCTGGTTCAGATCCTTAATCTGCTGAACTAAACCCTAAATATCCTCTAAGTTCACTTGTAACTCCAGTAATCCCTATGAATCCTCTCTAGTTCCACGAATCATGACACCACTTCCTAGTCTAAGACTTATAATTGATTTCCAACTCTCTCTTCATCACTCATCATCACTCATGTTCTCCTACATTCGAGAGATTTTACAAATATCCTCACAATATATAATTAATTCATATTCTAATCACTCAAAACATTAATAATTACATACATAGGGATCCAACTTCCTTGAAAACACAAGACCCCCTCAGTTAACTAGAACATAATGAAATTTCCGAGCTGTATGATCCTGCATCATGAAGATACCTTTGTCCATTATGTCTCTATCCATCTTTAGAAATCTCCCCAATGAATTCTCAATGCCTTCTAGAATTTGGTGGTGCTAGAAGGGGAGAGGGAGATTATGTAATATTACCTAGACCGACATCTTCATAACCACCATTGTTGTGGCACTAAAACCAGGAACCAAGGAGTTGCAAAGACACATGCCCTTCCCCAAAACCATGGTCCGTCATTTATGACAAAATCCAGATCTTTCGAATTATCGAATTGAACCACAAAGAATCCCTTCGTGCATAGGTAAATATCACAATTTTTAGTCCAATTGAGGTAGATCCATTGATGGAGATCTTCATACCTAGGCCAAAAACCATTAAATCGACATATAATAGCTCTGGCTTAGAGAACAGAGAAAATGTCACTCACCTCTTGCATTTTTACTGATATATCTGGTGCTTTCTCCAACTTCTCAACTAGTAAGGACCTAGGATTGTCATATTTGGTGTTTGTATTTCTAGGGTGGTTGTTTTCCATCACACTACATCCTTAAA
Organism: Pinus taeda; assembly: GCA_000404065.3. NCBI lineage: Eukaryota > Viridiplantae > Streptophyta > Pinopsida > Pinales > Pinaceae > Pinus > Pinus taeda. The sequence continues at coordinate 5,619 of APFE030035343.1, read as the reverse complement.
TGAGCTTTGACCTTTGCAACAAAACTTGATCCAAGTGGAAATTTCATTCTTGAGGCTATACCCCTCAGCCTCAAATTTATAAAAAATTTAGAATTACATTTGATTCCATACTCGTTCAAATGGGTGACATCTTGCAGAATTTTGCCTTCATGGAGTAGATTCAGTATATTGTTGGGTATACCCAATTTTTCCTGCATCTTATTTTTTATATATGTTTAACTAGATGCATTAACCGAACCCCTAGAAGAATTGATTCTCCACTTAGGTCTTCAGAAAAATTTGAAATTCTTCCTCACTATCCAGAACTGAGAGTCCAAGATCTTGTCTCTAATTTGGACATAAAAAAACCTCTCGTGTAGATCCAGGATGAGGTTGTTTCAAACTTCATCTAGCCAATCCTGCATCTACCCACCGACAAGATCAAAACGATCTCCAAACTTCGATATGGGTTAAGAGAAAACGACGCTGACCAAAAAGACTTGGACCTAGATCACCAAAAAAAACTAGAGAAAGGTGGTAGACCCCATATAAAACCACTAGATTCGCAGACTCCTGTTGCAAAAAAAGCCATGGCGTACCTCTTCATCAAAAACCTTCAGTACAAGTCAAAAATTGTTTGTGGTTTTAGAGAAAGAAGCGCCTGCAAACCCCTCGCTACAAAAAGACCCCAGGGTTTGTCGAAGCTCTTCAAAAACCTTGCCATTAGAACTTGCAACGACGATATGTAGTTGAACGACGTATTCAATAGCCCGAACGTGTGCAAGAACCCTAGCCATTGCATCCACGATATTATATATCCAAACTGTTATATATATATATAATTATAATTATAAATGGAAATTGTAATATTAATAATATTTAATATAGTTAAATTGAAACACAAATTAAATTGAAAATTAATATCAAATATTAAATTATCATGTTTAAGTAATATCCAAATTCAGATGAATATTCAAATATTTATATTTAATTTTATTTTGTGCTATATATATATATAATATATATATACACCTTCATTTTAAATATCTGCCGCTGGCAGGGATAACGCAAATCGGTATTGCAATGACCATTAATTAGTTACCTTTTGACCAAAAAATTGAACTTTAAATACATAATGTTTACATTATAAAAAAATAATTTTTTAAAATATATAATTTATTTATTAAAAGTTTGATTGGTTCGTATAGTTTTCCTCTTATTGTGTAATTATTTTGTCGTCATCGTTCCTACGTTTGATCTGGCATCATTGTACTATTTATTCATTATAATTTATGATACAAATTTTCCTCGAGATGTGATTGAATTGTTTGTTGCTCTGGCTATGGTGACACATGGTGTCCTTGTCTGAATCGGGACAAATACGGTCACAGTCCAAATGGAATAAGGTACGGATTTTGTCTGCACAACGGATATTAGAAAGTCATTTTTGTGAATTTTAAAATAAAACAAATACATAGCTTGATTTGGTGGCATGAATTTCCTAGTGCAGAAAAATTTATGAAATTCCTTTGCATGTTGGGTTATGTTATATTCTTTCCACGATTAGCCCACGTAGTTAACCGAGGGGTTAGAGGGGGGGCGGAGCCCCCCTTCGTTGTGTCGATTGTGTAGCGGGGGGGGCCATATGGGGTTTGAGGCATACCCGTAACCCCACGCCCCAGAAAATTTTGGTTTTGGACCCTATGTTAGGATGGGCGACCCACCTATGGTTTTCTGCATGATTTTCGCACATGTTTTTGGACGGGATGGTTTTCGGTCCATGGTATTGGACGCGATGGTTTTTTGGTCCATGGTATTGGATGCTTCGGCATGTATAAATATGTATTATAACATTGAAAGGAATATAATGAAAAATCAAGATTGTAGTCCCGATTTTGGGATCCAGGGGAAAATCTCTTTATATGTGTTTTATGTGTTATGCTCTCAGGTTGTTTATTTTCTATGTTTAGAATTCGTATGCAGGTAATTTTTGTACAGGGTTAAAACCTACATTTGGTATCAGAGTAGTTTTGGCTTCAAGGGGACACCTTTGTTGCTGAGGGGTTTCGCTCGTGCCTGTGGTAGACCCTGTTCAGTGGGAGATTTGTGAGATCGATTCTGGTGGTGAAAGAAGATGGCGAGCAGTGGAAAGATAGAGATCGAGAAATTTAATGGTCAAAGTTTTGAGTCGTAGAAACTCAAGATGGAGGATCTGTTGATGGATAAAGATCAGTGGATCGCAGTAGATCCAGGTACTAAACCAACGGGAGTGTCCGATGAACAATGGAAGAAGTTTGATCTGAAGGAAAAGAGCACAATACAATTGTGTGTCTCAGATTCAGTATTGCTGAATGTATCAGGGGAAGCTATGGCGAAGGCTTTGTGGGACAAGTTAGGGACTTTGTACCAATCTAAGTCTCTGGTGAATAAACTGTTCCTACATAAAAAGTTGTATAACCTGAGGATGAAAGATGAAGACTCGACAACAGAGCATTTGAATGCATTTAATACAGTGGTAAGTTAGTTTGCATCTATTGATATTAAAATTTCAAATGAAGATAAGTGCATCAGTTTGTTGTGTTCTCTACTAGATTTGGAGATATGAATCTAGAGGGAGATATGAATCTAGAGGGAGATCTAAATCTCCAGGAAAACTTGTAAAGGTGGTGTGCTGGAAATGCGGAAAGGAAGGGCACTAAAAAAGGGATTGTAAATCTAAAGCTCCTGATAAAGGAAAGGGATCTGATGATGCTCCTTCTGCAGAGGCGAAAACCACATCAGATGAAGGTGGGGATGTGTACTTGGCTTATTCAAGTACACATGTAGATCATGAGGCATGGTTAATTGACTCAGGTGCATCCTTTCACTTCACTCCCCATAGAGAGTGGTTCTGCAAGTATGAGAAATATGATGGTGGTGATGTCTTCTTAGGAGATGATAGAAGGCTAGAATCATTGGTCGTGGAAAAGTAAAGTTGAAGTTGCAAGGTGGAAGGGTTAGAACCCTTCTGGGTGTTCTACATATTCCTGTGTTGGCCAGAAATCTGATTTTTGTAAGCAAGTTGGATGATGCAGGTGTAAAGACAGTGTTCGAGAAGGATACTTGCAAAATGGTTTGGGGAGCACTAGTATGGATGCGGGTAGTTCGGATTGGAATTCTATACAAGCTACAAGGTAGCAATGTTGTTGATGGGTGCAATAGTTTTGTGATTCCTGAAAGTGGAGCAGAAAATCTAGTGGTCACTGGAGAGAAGACCATGTTGTGGCATCAATGGCTTAGACATATTGGAGAGAAAGGCCTTCGAATACTTCATGGTAAAGGTATGGTAGAAGGTATGAGTAATAGCTCTCTGGATTTTGATTTCTGTGAAAATTGTGTATATGGGAAGCAGAATCGGGTGAGTTCCCCCTTTGGTCGTAAGATAGCGAAATAGATATTAGAGCTTGTGCACAGTGATTTGTTTGGACCTATGAAGGTTCCATCACTGGGTAAGTCTGTGTACTATGTATCATTTATAGATGAATTCTCAAGGAATA
>APFE030035334.1:89219-112110 GCA_000404065.3 Pinus taeda | reverse complement strand
GGCAGGTATCTCCATTACTTCCTGAGATCTAGCAGCATTTTGCCCTCTTTACTGATGGTTGTTTTGAGCTGTGCAGAAAATATTTTCTAAAGGAGATTTGTGGGCGTTCGGGGAAGTTCTTGGCTGAACCAGCCAGCTCCCACAAGCATTTTGCTGAGCCCAGTTGGATTTGATCCTGGGTCTATCATTTGGTTTATTTTAATTTGCATGAGGGATTTTCTGAAGTTCTTCACAGTGAAGATCTGAAAATCAATATTTCTTTGAATATTTTTGTGAGCTTATTGTTAAATCTGGCTGTTAAAAGGGCCAAAACTGTAAATAATTTTTGCTTATTGCTAGGGTTTTTTATTTATTTTCATTTTCCCCAGATTTTGGTTGACTGCTTCATTGTTTTCTGATTACAGGTGCAGGGTTTGAGAAATTTTCAGGGTTTCATCAAGCAGTTTGGAGTAGGAAAAATTTAAATTTTTGATCAGGTTTCTGGACTGCAGGTTTGCAAGCTATGTTTTCATTTTTCATTTGCTGCCTGGGGTTTTACTGCTATAGAAAAATTTCAAATTTTTTTTTTAAAGGGATCGCAGTTTTTGCTGCTACCCTGCGTGCACCATTCACCCTTCAGCACTCAGCAAATCTGCCATTCATTTCTGCTGCCGTCGTGAATCCATCTCTCAGCCATCCTTTGGCATGATCAGCGTATCATTTTTTTTTTAAAAAAAAAAATCGATTTTCAGATGCTCCTAGGCTTTCACGCAGCTGTTGTTTTGACCTCTCATCGCTGCCATTCAAAAGCTGTGGCTTTATCCCTCCACGCAGTCTTCACGCCATCCTCGGCTCCATCGTGGTTCTATCCACCCACGCAGCAGCAAATCTTAGCCGTTTCCAAACCCTCATGCAGAGATTTTCTCTGCCATTTATCTCCTCTCCTCACATCGACAGCTCCAACGCATCCCTGTGTACCTAAATCCATCCTTCCTTGCCTGCGTTGAATCCCTTGCTGTCAAAGTTCCGCTTTGACGCCATCTACCCGCCATCCATACCTGCAAAATCTGAAAAGCAATAACCAAAATCAAATCATTCGTAAGTCTTCAGAAGCGTAAATCATTTTGCATATGCTGCTGCTCACCATCGAATCCATCCGAAAACCCTGTGCATACTAGACTTAAATCGCTGCCATTGCCTTTTCTCTTTCACGTTGCTGTTCCTCGCCATCGCCAAAGCTTCCCTCGACCTGCATTTGCTCGAACGAAAAAATCATTTAAATAAATTTTAAATACGGCGTGGGTAATAATTCAAGGTTCTGCGTGGATGGTTAATCTCTTAGTTTTTTGTTTGGGCACTTTTTATTTTTAATCTTGTATGGTCAACGCATTTTAGGGCTTTCGATTTTCATTTTTAGAATATCAGTGTGTGTTAGTTTAGTTTTTTTTATAAAAAAGATTTAAATTTTAGTTAAGTTTATAGTTAGATTTTATGTAATGTTTTCATTTTTCTAAAAATATAAGAACTTCAAAATCCAAAATGATTTTTCATTTTTTTTATTTTTATTTTAGTTATGCTTTAGTTTCATTTTCTTTAATATGTGTATATGCATTAGATCGTTAGGGTTTAATTTTTTTTAGTTTGATAAAAAAAAATTAAAATAAAAATAAAAAATTTTCGAGGGTTTTAGGTTAGATTTTAAAATTTGATTTTTGAATTTTTGTTTAGTTTTTAAAATAGATTAATTTAAAATTTTTATTTTATTTTGTTAAAAAAATAAAAAGTTAATAAAAAAATTATATAAAAGGGAAATAAAAATAAAAAATGAATAGTTAGGGGTTTAAGATTCAATTTTTTTTAATTTTTAGGTTTAAGTTTAAAAGGTTTATTTAGTTTAATTAAAATTTAGTTTTGTTTTATTTTATTTTTTTAAAATAATAAAAAAATTAAATACAAAAAAAATTAAATTTTTTAGAGTTAGGGTTTTGAGATTTTTACTTTGATGTTTAGATTTAAAAAATAAACTTTGTTTGTATTTTTAAAATATTCTATATTATATATATATATATATATATATATATATAAAATGAAAATCAGATAATAAAAAAAAAAAAAAAATTAGGTTTAGGATTAAATTTTAATTTTTGTTTTAATTTTGTCAGAAGATATAAAAAAATTTCGTGGAAAATTAATTTTTGCCAGATTCAGTGGTTTTCATGCTTTATCTTTCACGCTGAGTTTTGAATTTCTCAAGTCGAGATACGAATACGATATCTAGTTAATGATTTATGACTCGTGGTGGTTCGAAGCATTCATCTTTTAAAATCTCCAGTTGCTGGATATCATTTTGGTCATTCTAAGAGCACTGTTCACGTTCCATGTAATCGATTTAATGACAGTCTCTTAAGGCACTGGTCTGCTAATCAAATCATTTTTGTGCTTTTATTAAATCGTGTCTCGTGTCTCCCAACCAACTGGTCGACAGTTGGCCTTCATCATCTCGCAGGGTCTACCCCCCTTAGCCGCGGGAGACAGGCTTAAACGGAGGGATCGGGGATCAAAGTGACAGCCCCCGGTCTGAGCGTTGTCGTGTCAATCTGCGCGACAACAGGGATTATACCAAAACATGTCACTACGAGATTGAGAGTGCTACTGTAGGATCATAGAAGTCCTCTTCATCACAATTAAGCCAAGACTGTAACAGTACTGAGATAGTATTCGGAGAGTGTAAATATGCTGAGACAGTGACTGCTGTCTGCAACTAGGTTGCTGAGGCAGTGGTACTCATCTGAATAATACACAAGCTGCATTATGGACAGACTTCGATATTACCTTCCTGTGACATACGAAACCCTAACTGTAACTGCCATCCGAACTTCATAGGGATGCGAGTTTTGTTCCTATACTTTTGCGAAGACCCTAGCTGCATATATATAGTGGTTAGCGTATGCATTTGAGCCGACATGATAGTGTGAACAGTTGTATCTTTTTATTGGGCCGACATGACTGTACTTGTTAATTCATTTGCATGCCGACATGACTGTTCTTATTAATTCATTTTGCTTGCTGCCTTCTTCAAGGGGATGGTGCTTGTCTTGGAGGGCTTTGATCTAGACACTAGGATGACTCATTTACATTACATATAAGCTCAAGAAGAGCATGAAATTGACTCTCTGACTTTCCTAGACTTAAGAAATGAGCAAGAAACCCATTCTTATAATTCACAAAAAATAATATTTCTTTTTCTTGACAAGTACAAACATCAAAATTACATTTATAAATTCCGAACCTAGTTACACTTTCTTCAACACAATAGTCCACGAGTGACCAATCCTCACTATAGCATCTGCTCCTAGTTAGGGCATTCGACACCTAGGAAACCCCTCCACATGGCTGCTAACATACTTCTCCAATAGTCCTCTCCTAGGACACCTATTACTCCACTGCGAGATTTGCTCCTAGTTGGGGCTTCTTAACACCCAAGTTGTTGATTTGGGGTAGCATTGGATGTGCTCTAGCCACGAAACTTGGTGGAGAGGCTAAGGCACATGAGATCTCCAATACCCAGAAAGGGTTTGGGCAGATTCTAAACAGTTTGGGAGATATTAAAATAATTAATATTTTTAATGCAATCCCTAAGTCTTAACTTAGGGAAAATAAAATATTAATGTGAATTAATATGAAACTGTGTTAGAATGGTCCAAAAGTCATGGATCAAGCAAGATCTAATCTTAGCCATTGATTAAGGACTTAATCTCTGTCGTTGATTTGTCAACAAGAAAAGTATAAGAGGAGGTTTGAGGGTCACTTGGAGAACATACTGAGGGAGACCAGTCAGTTCAATTTTTGGAGCGGGGTTAGCTGAGAAATTGAACCAGTGGTTTGGTGAGCAGTCAAGAGGCAGCAAGTACGGAATAGGGAGACGGGAGATCAGCGCAGAACCAGAGAGAGGCAGCCACAGAAGGAGCCACGCAGAGGCAGCAGAGACTGCACAAAGCCAGAAGGGCCTGTGTCATCCACGCAGAGGCTGCAGGAGTGACGCAGAGAGACAGAGAGGCTGCGCAGAGCCTTAGTAGGATGATGCAGAGGGTTTTAGGCCATGTAGAGGTCAATAGGGCTGACACTGGGTTTAGAAGAAGTGCTAAGGAATTTGTCTATCTATGGGTAAGCGAGTTTGGCACTCTGTTGTACTAGAAAATTGCTGAATAATAAAATCCTCCCTTGCTGCACCGGTTTTCCCACATTGGGTTTTTCTGGGGACATTAGTCCAAAATATCTGTGTCAATGTGTTGATTCTTGTGCATATGTTTGTTTCTGTATTACAGTGTGATATCTGCAACAATATTTATTTTAATGTTTATTGAAGTGATTTCATGAATAAGTTATGGTGGAATAAGTAGGAAAAGTAAATCAGTTACTGCAGTGATAGAATTTTCCAACAAGCCAACCCCAACATATGGCTCCCACAGGATGCAATATAACACCCATCCAAACTGATCCAAAACATGGATCCAACACTAAACAAACTTCGCTCCAAGTCTGTTATCATGATATTGTCATTTATTTTTCCTGCTTAGGGCACTTGCACGCTGCAATAACCCTTACAACACCACCCAAACAACCCTAAAACAACTGTGGCTTCCCTTCATTTGCTGCAGCCTTCTATTGGAGGACTCCTCACCTTCTTTGCTTCTATTTTGGGCATAGAACAACCCTCTACCTGCCTTATGCATATCTGTTACAGGCTGGTAAGGGATGCAACCTACCCACAATAGCCTTCTTAAGGTTGCAATTGCCTCTTCCAAGGGTTCTCCACCCACAAATGCCCTCAATACAGACTTGTGTCTCTCCTCCTCATACTCGGCCTTCCTACAAGCATAAAATAATCCCTCAACAGTCATAAGAAGCCTCCTATGCAACCTCTTCTCCTTGCTGAGATACAGTCCTACTTGCGGCCCAAAAACAGAGGTCTCTCTCTCCTTGAATGAGCTAATCCACTCCTTCTTCCCTGCCTTTGTTGCACCTTTGGATGTGTTGAAATGATCTTCACTCACCTCATATTTATACACAAACATGAGGGCTACATGTGGTGTCAACATGTTTAATTTGGACCAATGTTGCACGAAGTGGGGACGAAATAGGGATGCTTTTTGGAAGTGGGGACGTGTAAGCGTCATTTTCCAAAAATCTAGGAGGCGAAGCGTCTGCTATATATATATATATATATATATATATATATATATTATATATTTTTTGCATTTATGCTCAAAACAACAAACCATCCCAAATAACAAAATGAGTTGTAGAAGACATGAAAACATGCATATTTTTGCATAAATCAAGATAGATATGGCATCCATGATTCCATTGTAGTTACTAGTATGTACATCAATGATTAATTATTCGAGCATCAACCATCTATATTCTAGCAATTACAAACACACATCAAATTTTTAAGCATATTATAAAACATAAAACATTTAAGCATATTATAAAACGTAAAACATAGAGCATATTATAATTTATCTAGCAAGTGAGCAACTGTCAACATTTGTCATGTCCAAAATTCAAATAATAATGTTTACAAAATAGGTCACTTGGTCACTGCCAAGACAAAAAGGTTCAAATTCACATGCCTACAAGTCTAATGATTAATCTATGACAAAAGTAGTAAATTGTGAATATATCTACTAATCTCTCCTCCTTCCACCATGAAGATAATGTGGTGGCGGGCCTCCATGGTGCCTATGGAAGTTGTGGCATTGAAACTGATGAAGATGAACCCTCTGTTGTTGGTGTTGAACCATGGAACCTAGGAACCAAGGGACCAGATGGGGGTGGCAACTCAACTCGATCATCATCATCCTCGAATTGCTAAAAAAATTCATACCAAAAAAAACCACTAGTTAACAAAAAAAATTAAAAACATGAATTAGAGAAATGCTTTATAATCAAAATTCATACCACAATGGACATACCTGGATAAGAGCATCCTCTAATTGCTCTAATCGCAACACTCCATCCTCCAAATTGGGCTCCTCTGGATTCCTGTCCCAAATCTTAGGTCTTTATTAGTCTTTGCATCATCATAGTAATGGGACAACAATCGCAAGTTGTAATGAACATAAACCAAGCTCTCTGCCTGGTCTAAACTCAACCTATTCCTTTTAACACTGTGGATGAAAGAATAAGAGCTCCAACACCTCTCTGCAGAAGAGGTGTTTACCACCTGTGATAGCACCCGCAATGCCAAAGTCTGTGGAAGTGGAGTAGCCCCTCCATGCATGTTCCACCACTCAAGAGAAGAAAAAGTCTCTCGATCTCTAATTGCACGCATACTCCCAAATGGACCAGTGTTAAGCATATAGTGACTCAACTGTCTCCATACCATGGTAGCCTCCTCCTCATCAGGGACTAATTTACTCAATGCAATCATATATTTTTTTTGAACCTCTTGACCTTGTCGTGGTTTTCTCTTGCTTCCCCCCCCAGGTGCTGGGGTTGAAAGCCATGATGGATGATAGTATTTAGGTGTCAAAACATATGCTAATGCATGCAATGGAACATTTAACATTTCCCATCGGTTTTCCACCTCTGCACGAATACAATTGTACAAGGTGATATCTCTAGGCTCAACAATGTCTTTAATTTTGCCCAACATGCTATCCATTTGCTCATACACCTCCCCAATTATTGGTCGATCTGAATCTCCAAACTTGATCATGTAATAAATTGGTTTGGTGAATTGCAAAACATATTTAACCTGTGACCAAAAGTACATGTCAAGAATAGTGCCCTTGGCTACATTAGCACCATCTCTATCAGTGTTAATTTCAGCCCATGTTTCAGCACACACCATATTAGTTAAAGCTTGTCTCACCTTCACTAGCCACCTAAAAGTGAGGTAATAACTAGCAAATCTTGTCTTTGCAAGTTTAAGCAACTGCAACTTGGAGTAAGTGCCATAGAAGTAGTTTACCATTGTATGCCCTGTGATGAATTTAATGAGTTGCTTCCCTCTCCTGTAAAGCTCATTAATCCACCCACATTCTTTATGCTTCACAATATCATGCATCAAAAGGTTCAATGTGTGAACCAGGCACCCAGACCAAAAGATGTGTGGATGAGTACGCTCAATAATTTTTCCTACTGCCTTACAATTTGTTGCATTATCTATGATCACTTGAACCACATTATTTGAACCAACATTTTTGATTGATTGCAATAGGAGATCTGCAATGTTTTGGGAAGATGCACTGATGGAGGAGGAGTCATAATATGTAATAAATACTGCACCACTAGCAGAAACACCAAGAACATTTATCAAATGTTGGTTTCTAATATTTGTCCACCCATTTGATACAATGGGTACCCCACAATCTACCCACTCATTTGTAAAACGTGTCAAAGCTCTTTGAACCTTTGCTTTTTCTCTTTCTAATAACATTGTTCTAGATTTCTCATAGTTGAGGGACTTGTATCCTTTTGGGGCTTCATTGATGACCTTTACCATTTCATGCCAATAGGGAGAGCGAAGCACATTGAATGGTACACCGCAAGCTCAAAGAAATCGAACTATCTTTCCATCCACATCATCCCTCCCAGCAACATTAAGGAAATCCCCTATTGTTCTTTTACCTCCAGAGCTTCCAGAAGTATCATGAGGAGATGAGCTACCAAATCTAGAGGTTGCACTTGATTCAGAATGAGTTTTTTGTTTCTTGCTTTTTTGTTGTGCAACCTCCTCTATTTCGATGTATTTTCCTCTTTGTTAAGTTGAAATGTTTGGGCAAATTTGTATCCCCACAACACTCTTTTTGTCACCACTGTCCATCACCCCACGAAGATGCCTCACACGGGTATATGAACCACTAAATGGTTTTCCTCCATGACAACCATGAGGGCACAAAAATTTGTAGCTTCCACCACCCTTCCCCCCTTCAAGTTTGGTCACATAGTTCCACAAGGGTGTTAATGCAACTTTCCCCTCTAGTGTTTCAGTGTTCCCTTCAGGTTCAACGTCATCCCCTTCCTCTTCAAATCCTTCCTCTTCATCATACATTGGGTCACTCATATTGGGACCACTATCCTCTTGTGCTTCTTCCCTTCTATTCCTACTCCCCCTTGTCATCATTAAAACCAAAAGTGGAATGATACATAGAAGCCAAAAGAACACCATCTTGGAATATAGATATAGGTGGTGGACAACTTGCAATTAAATGAGCAAGTAGAAAGAATGGGAAAGAGTAGGAGAGGGAGGAGAAAAATACAAAAAAAAATGTCAAAAAGATAAGGGAGTTTGGGGTTTGCACTTACCTCTTTAGCTCTTGTAGATGGAAGTCCTCCAAGCTCCTCCTCCTTCACTCCTCCAAGCTCTCCTCTCTTCTCCTCTCCTCTCTTCTCTTCTCCAAGCTCTCATAAACTCAATGTGAGAAAATGAGAGATGAATGGGGGGTTAAATCCCTTCATTCCTCACCCTAACCCAAGGTGGACCCACCCCAACCTTAAAAAATAACAAAAATAAAAAATAAAATAAAAAAATGTTTTTTTTGGTGCGCGGTGGAAACGGCGAAAGCCCGGCGGAATCGGTCGCGATCCGTACGGATCAGACCCCGAAGTGGTGCGCTTCATATGGCCGAATTGTCGTACGAATCGCATTTCGGAAAAACTAAAATGCGTTTCAGCCACACGCTTCCAAAAATGGTAGGAAGCATGTTTATCAGCCCTAAACGCGTTTCGGACGAAGATTTCCCCCACGCATTCGTACTGATCGTGGATCGGGGTTTTGATCCAGGGGGGATGTTTCCTGCGACACTGATTTGGACACAAGCCGGCCTGCGCTTTTCTCCCAAATTCATCCACAACCACATATATTAACTTAAAAAATTCATAATTCCATTTATACAACTCAGAATTGGATGATCTTCGTTGCCTCGGATTTGTCTCGATGAGAGCTGTCATGGTCATCCATCACATGTCAAAATGTGCTCATGGTTTTGGCCCAAATCACGATGGGTGAAAAACCCCAAGCTTGGGTTTCAAGCCCACAAGGCCACTTGTGGAGCTCCTTCCTCCAAGCCCTCGATCCACAAGGCTTGGAGTACCTCCCAAGCTACAAAAATCATCAACTTGCTGATACTTTCCCAATATTTCTGGTAAGTTTCTGTAACATCCACACTCTCAACACACCCATTTTTTTTTAAATTTACTATTACTTACCCTCAAACTAGCTACTTAAGATCATTAACCTCATATTCATTATATAAACTTATCACTTGTGGTATGTTATGTCATGAGTGCATCAGTCAAGGGCAGAAGGTTGTTCTTATCATACATATTGTTGTGAGGTTATCAATTATATGCAAATGTCAGACTAGATTTATTGTATCAACTATATATTTTCGTGCTTACAAATTAAACCCTCGTTATATTGTCGCCCCTCGATAACACCTTAACCTACTCTGAGGTGGGTTTTGGATTGTTCCATAGTACTTCGCATTCCTTGTCAGGGACACTTAGCGATGGATCTGCCATTGATTGATGAGTTTGATCCGACGGTCATTATGGCTCGGAAATTAGTTGGGGTAACTACACCATGCTCGCTGGCGGTCCTCCGACTCAATCACATTCCTCACTTTGCTGGGCACGGCTTTGCTACGCCTCCAAACTCTAACTTTGGCTTACAGAGGGGATTTGCTTCAACACAGAGACCGCAGGTGAGCTTTTAATTCTCTTGTTTAGAGCAGATTTGTTGAAACACTTTGGACAAGGTTTTTGTGGAGATATTTACTAGCTGTAGATAATTTTTCACAAGTCGAAAACAAGGTTCCTCTGCAACGACATGGCTTTTCTTTGTACTGGTTGCAGTTTACTGCACCCATCAGCTAGTAGGTAAGCAAGGTTCTTTGGGTCAATGTTTGGAATTTCTATGTTACTCTATTCCTAACTGTTGCGTCTCCTGGGCGCAGTGCAGGGAGAACAATTTCTCTAGGATTGAGACTCTAGGTAAGGGACTTTGTCAATCTCAGCCATTTAATGACTTCCTGTAACAAATTTCTTATGACTTGCTATTAAAATCCCTGATTGTTGCCTTTGCAGGTAAGATTCCTCCTCGAGGGCAAATGATTGTTAGTTCTTTTGACAGCATTTGGGTTTCAAGCTGTGAGTTGACTTTTGGTGCTTACACGTCGACCCTCTCGGTTTTGCAGGTTCTACTTTAATACTTCATAGTCACTTTTTTCTTTTTTGGGAGCTATGCAAGCCAATGTTATCAGAACCGAACCGGTCATCAAACCGGAAAATCCTGTGGACTGGGAACTAGTCGGAACCGAACTGGAACTGGAAAAAAACCGAAAAAAAACTGGTTTACCAAAAACACATAAAATATTCATATTTTAAAGAAAAGACATATATATTCATGTACATCCATATGAATCCAAACCATTTATACACATATATGCAAAAGTTCTCATTTATATAGCAAGTAATAATGGATATTAACCAAAATAGCACCTAGTGCAAAACATCGTTGAACCAAAAATGGTACAAACATCAAGAAGCAGGCTCTAAAAGGCCTTTATAGTCCAAAATAACATGCTACATCATAGTATTATACTACAACCTACAATACTACAAGCTACAACTATAGCGAATCAATGATAAAATCATCAATCATCATCAAAATCATCAGAATCATCATCCTCCTCATCCTCATCTGAAGAATGAGTAGCATCCAAGTTTGCAATGGGATTATCGCTGGATTCCCCTGGCCTTGAAGCTGCTACTGGTGCTTCTGATATATTTTCCTCTGCATCCTGTGGAGGTGGGTCCAAATCCAACCAAGAAAGGTCTTCATTGTCAAATGTTGGTGCTCGACTCTCCACAATTGTTAAAATTGGCAACTATGGCCAAACTCCATGTGGGTCTACTTATTCATGGCATCTGATATTTTTCTTGGATTCCTCTCGTCGAGAGGTGTAGGATTCATCTAAAGATCATCCGTTTCCGACATGTATTCATGGAGATATGAATTTATTTGTTTTATGGGACAATTCGTCAAGGTTGGCCAGTGACCAATTTTCCCCCACTTCTGCTCAACGTTTTAGTGTAAAAAGAGGTGGCTTGTTAGTCATTTGGACACACTCTTGTGATCTCTCTTCATTCTGTTTTGGGTTTGATGAAGATGTGATCTAGAGAGAGTGCCCTAGGTGATACGCTGCCCTAATAGGAGATGCCCTAGAAGCTGTGATGGAGAAGGCCCTACGCTGTCATGGAGGACAGCCCTTATCTCAGCCACAAAGAAGTCTAATACACTGCTCTATGGAGAAGCTCTAACAACCTATGAAGAAGTCTAATACACTGTCCTGTTTGGGTCATAGCCACAGTCCAAAAGGGAGAACCTAACCACAGTCATGAAGGAGACATAGGGAGGCTGCTTCGCTGTCCAAAAAGGGATTCTATAACGCAGCAAGGAGATCTGTTTATGTACCCTAGGACGCAGTCAATAAGGGGTTTATCTACAACATAAAGGAGATCTAATTACAACTGCCCTAATACGCAGTCCTAGGCCGCATTCATTAAGGGTTTGAATGCAGCAAAGGGAGGCCTTTTAGCAAGCCTTAACCGCAGTGCTAACAAGTGTTTTATGCCGCTGTTCTAAAGCCCTTAGCACAGGTCTAGCAATGATACTAATCCACTGTCCTGAGAAGACTAGCTGCAGGTCTAAAAGGGAGTGTTAGACTCAGTTTAGTAGCCCTATACACATCTGCAACAAGGCATAGAAGAGGTCCTAATCTCAGTCTTACAGAAGCCCTAATTCGGTGTGAAAAGAAGCCTAGCAGCAGTAGTTAAAAGACTGCTGTTCTAAGGCATGAATAAGGTATGTTTGAGAGCAACTGTCTCTACATTAGAGGACTGAAGGAGAAACTGTTCATTTGGATCTGTTGAAGGAGTCTGCTACTATGGCCTACCTGCTCTGCTAGGCTGCAAGCCATAGCAAGCAGCTAAGGCTGGTAAGTGTAAATGGTTGCAGCATATTGGATGCTGTATGTGCAGCATAATGATAATATATTGCAACAAGCATGAATGAGTGCAACAGAATAATATATTGCAGCAGCATGAAGGATGCAGCAAAATGGTGATGATGAGCAGCTCAGTAATTGGGTGCAGCACAATGCTTAGTGTAGTATGATGAATGGTGCAACATAGTGCACAGTGACAGTGGTGCAGCTTAGTGCAGCATGATGAATGGTGCAGCATAGTGCACAGTGACAGTGGTGCAACCTAGTGCAACATGATGAGTGCAACACAGTGATGATTAGTGCAGCATGATGAGATGCAAATCATGCAACATAGTAGTGATGGGAGCAACACAGTGATGAGAACAGCTCTGTGATGGGTGCAACATGGTGATGGAATCACCTTGGAGGATCAGTTGAAGCAGTGTGCCTTCACTTGAGTTCAGATCAGCTACCTCATGTGTCATCTTCTTAGAGAAGGTCTCTGCTCTTATTTTGATAAGTCAAAATGTTGACTTCTGATGTATATGTACTATCTTTCTCTCTGCTGAACTAACATAAGAAGAATTGATCAAGCATTTCCCCATATTGGGGTTTGCCCTTGGCGCCACATCTTGTGTCCTCTTGTCTTGGCTTGTTTTTTTGCGATTTATGTTTATGTTCTATCTGCGTTTACTATCATGCTAAATGTGATTGCTAATTTGGAATTGATATTGAGTTCATGTGAAAAATTGAAGTCAATTGCTCTCAACATAGAACATACCTAAAATTAACATGGTATCGGAGCTGAGGTGAAGACAAATCCCAAGCAAGAGTGAAAGAGCAATCATCGAAGACAGTTGGAAAGGACAAAAAGGCTCAATGGGTTCCTCATCCCTCTTCAAATTCACCAAGAGTGAAGCAAAGAAGATTATCAGAGTGGCGTGGCGGAAATATCTGGTGGCCCACCTAAAGATCACTTCAATGGGAAGTCCAGATCTGAGGATGGAAGGAAAGGCAGATGCCTTGAGTTTGGCCATTATGCAAAGGAGTGTTTGAATAGAATGGACACATCACTTGATGATGATAACAATCATTCCAGGGGCATCTTCAATTATCAAAGGAATGATAGGTTCAATAGTAAAGGAAAAGGGAATGCAGGTCATCAAGGAAATGGCCGACTCTTCAAAGAAAGCAAGGAACTCTAGGGATGAAAAATCAAATGTTGTTTTTGATAAACTAAAGAAGTATTATCTTATATTGGCCCTCTCCACTACTTCTCCTCCAGACTCTTAGGGAGTCTCGCTTATTGATAGTAGTGGTTCAGGGCACTTCATTGCATAGAAGGAAGCTCTCTCTAATTTGATAGAGAAGGAGACAATTGTGGAGATTATTCTTGGAGACGATGCCACCTATCCTGGAAAGGGTGTAGGGAATATTACCCCTCAATTGAATGAGGGTAACACGATTCATTTACAAGAAGTTCTTTACCTGATCTCGAGAAGAACTTGGTGTCCATTTCGGCAATGGAAGTCAAAGGTTTCAAGGTGGCATTCATTAATGGAAAGGTACGTGTGTGGATAAGGAATTTTTAAAAGATGCTTTTGAGTTCAGGGTTGGCAATTTGTATCAAGTTGCAGGAAGTCCATTGGGGACCATGTCAGTTGACACATCTCTTCTATAGCATCGGAGGTCTGCTCATTATGGGGCCCTACCCGATGTGATTCAGATGGTGAAAGGGATGCTTGAATTCAAGAAGAGCATGGAGGTACATGTCTAAGATGTACCGAAGGAAAACTTACAAGGGGACCATTCCCCTCATCTAGCAAGACCTTAGATGTGGAACAACCCGAGGGGTTTTGAGATTCATGATTGGGAATCTCATGTATGCAGGTGAAGGAAAATTCTCTTTGAGTTAAAGAAAGTACCCCAAGCTTGGTATGAGAGGATTGACAACTATCTATTGACGCTGAGATTCACTAGGAGTGAAGCCGATCCAAACCATTGCTTTAAGGTTGTGGATGATAAACCTCTCATACTGGTACCTTATGTGGATGATCTCTTTTTGGTAGGTACAGACCCTCTCATTTACAAAAGTAAGAGGGAGTTGGATTCCGGATTTGGAATGATGAATTGCAAGGCTGTGACTAGCTCGATGAAGCCTAACTTTAAGAAGTTATGGGGTAGTGATGCCAAACCCGATTTGGGCAATGCCTCTGAGTTCCATAAAACTCATACTATCACTGATGTTCTTGGTGAACTCCCGTCTGGATATATGTTTTGTGGTTAGCATGTTGAGCTCATAAATGGATGAGCCTCACTGGATTTGTGCCAAGAATCTTTTGAGATATCTTCAGGGCACAATCTCTCATGGATTGAGATACACTACCAGAAATGTGAAGGTGCATGATTATTCTGATGCTGAATAGGCAGGTAGTGTGGAGGATTGCAAGAGCACTTCTAGATGCTGGTTCTCTTTAGGTTCTGCTTCGATATCCTGGATGAGCAGGAAGCAGAAATCAGTCGCTTTGAGCACCGATGAGGTTGGATACATAGCTACGAGTATGACCTCGTGTGAAGCTGTCTGGTTGTGGAAGCTCTTCAATGAGTTGTTTGGACATGTACTGGATATCATCGCGATCTTCTGTGACAACCAGAGGGGGATTCAATTGTTGAGGAATCCCATGTTCTATGATCGCTCCAAGCATATAGACATCAGGTACCACTTTATTTGGGATATGGTACATTGAGGAGCAAGGAGGCTCCTCCGTATTGAGATTGATGTGCAGGTCGCCGATATTTAGATGAAGCCCCTAGGAAAGGTCAAATTCTTGACTTTCCGAGAACGACTAGGAGTCGAGGAGAGGTTCTCTCCTGAAGGTCCTGTATGACATGGACATTGAGCTCTAGGAGCTCTGGAGGGCTTGGGGGTACATCATGGAGCGATGAGCAACCACAACGTGAATGGTTCAGCCTTCCCCTAGTGGTCTGCTATGTAGGCAGGATGAGTGGTTCATCATTCTCTTGCCGAGATACAATCATAGGGTGAGTGGTGCAACCTTCCCCTGGTGATTTGTTGTGTACAAGGTGAGTGGTTCAGCGTTCCCCTGGGATACCCCTGGCGACATGTAGGCAGGATGAGTGGTTCATCCTTCTCCTGCTGAGACATCCTACCCATGCAGTCTAGGACTCATGGGAAGTACCTCTCATCTGCCCAATGAGTAGGGAAATGAGGATAGGGACTATAGTAGTACTGATGGATGCATCGTGTATCTACCGTACTCCCTATGCTAGGATGATATTGATCTGGGATCAATTGGAACTGACTTCGAGTCAGTAAGAGTGATACAACTCACTCTCTTTTGGAACTAATTTTGGATCAGTAAGAGTGGTATAATACACTCTCTTTATTTGGAACTGACTTCGGGTCAGTAAGAGTGGTATGAGACACTCTTTTATATGGGTCTGACTTCGGGTCAGTAGAGGATGGTATGATACATTCTCGATCACTTCTTCTTCTTAGTTCAGTAGTGCAGTGTAGGGCATGATGGCAGAGATAGTACAGTCTGGAAGGTGGATTAGCAAATGGAGTTCTCCCTAGTTGAGAGGGAGTGTTAAAATTGGCAACAAGGGCCAAACTCCATGTGCGTCTACTTATTCATGGCAACTGATCTTTCTCTTGGATTCCTCTCGTCGAGAGGTGTAGGATTGATCTAAAGATCATCCGATTTCGACATGTATTCATGGAGATATGAATTTATTTGTGTTATGGGACAATTCGTCAGGGTCAGCCAATGACCAAATTTCCCCTACTTGTGCTCAACGTTTTAGTATAAAAAGAGGTGGCTTCTTAGTCATTTGGACACACACTCTTGTGATCTCTCTTCATTCTGTTTTGGGTTTGATGAAGATGGATCTAGAGAGAGTGCCCTAGGTGATATGCTGCCCTAACAAGAGATGCCCTAGACGCTGTGATGGAGAAGGCTATATGCTGTCATGGAGGACAACCCTTATCTCATCCATAAATAAGTCTAATACGGTGCCCTATGGAGAAGCCCTAACAACCTATGAAGAAGTCTAATACACTACCATATGGAGAAGCCCTAATAGTCTAATATGCTGTCCTGTTTGGGTCATAGCTGCAGTCCAAAAGGGAAAACCTAACCACAGTCATGAAGGAGACTTAGGGAGGCTCCTTCGTTGTCCAAAAAGGGATTCTATAACGCAGCAAGGAGAGTTGTTTATGTACCCTAGGACGCAATCAATAAGGGGTTTATCTACAACATAAAGGAGATCTAACTACAACTATAGCTCAGCCCTAATACGTTGTCCTAGGCCGCATTCATTAAGGGTTCGAATGTAGCAAGGGGAGGCCTTTTAGCAAGCCCTAACCGTAGTGCTAACAAGTGTTTTATGCTGCTGTTCTAAAGCCCTTAGCATAGGTCCAAAAATGATACTAATCTGTTGTCCTGAGAAGACTAGCCGTAGGTCTAAAAGGGAGTGTTAGACTCAGTTTAGTAGCCCTATACACAGCTGCAAGAAGGCCTAGAAGAGGCCCTAATCTCAGTGTTACAGAAGCCTTAATTCGTTGTGCAAAGAAGCCTAGCAGCAGTAGTTAAACACTATTGTTCTAAGGCATGAATTAGGTATGTTTGAGAGCAGTTGTCTCTACACTAGAGGATTGAAGGAGAAGCTGTTCGTTTGGACCTGTTGAAGGAGTCTGCTACTATGGCCTAGCTGCTCTGCTAGGCTGCAAGCCATAGCAAGCAGCTAAGGCTAGTAAGTGTAAATGGTTGTAGCATATTGGATGTTGTATGTGCAACATAATGATAATATATTACAACAAGCATGAATGAATGCAACAACATAATATATTGCAACATCATGAAGGATGTAGTGAAATGGTGATGATGAGCAGCTCAATAGTTGGGTGCAACACAATGCTTACTGCAGCATGATGAATGGTGCAACATAGTGCACAGTGACAATGGTGCAACTTAGTGCAGAATGATGAATGGTGCAGCATAGTGTACAGTGACAGTGGTGCAACCTAGTGCAGCATGATGAGTGCAACACAGTGATGATTGGTGCAACATGACAAGATGCATCATAGCAGTGATGGGAGCAACACAGTGATGAGAACAACTTTGTGATGGGTGTAGCATGGTGATGGAATCACCTTGGAGGATCAGTTGAAGTAGTGTGCCTTCACCTGAGTTCAAATCAGCTACCTCATGTGTCATCTTCTTAGAGAAGATCTCTGATCTTATTTTGATAAGACAAAATGTTGATTTCTGATGTATATGTACTATCTCTCTCTTTGCTGAACTAACATAAGAAGAATTGATCAAGGGTTTCCCCACATTGGGGTTTGTCCTTGGCTGGCGCCACATCTTGCATCCTCTTGTCCTGGCTTGTTCTTCTGCGATTTATGTTTATGTTCTATGATCTATCTGCATTTACTATCATGCTAAATGTGTTTGCTAATCTGGGATTGATATTGAGTTAATGTGAAAAATTGAAGTAAATTGCTCTCAGCGTAGAACATACCTAAAATTAACAATGACCCATTCAAATGTTGGATCAAAGTCACCCAAGACAATGTTGCTTGTTTTAGGGGTTTTATTCAGCAATTGATTGCGCCTCAACCTAAGGTTGTACTGAACAAAAGCCATGCCATTCAACCGCTTTTGCTCCGAACGGTTCCTCTTCTTAGTGTGTATACGCTCAAACACACTCCAATTCCGCTCACACCCCGAAGCACTACATGTTTGGCTCAAAATTCAAATTGCAAATTTTCGCAATTGAGGGCATTCACTACCAAAAATGTTGCCACCAATAGGTTGCAAAAAAGGGTGGAAGGAAAAACATTATTAGCAAATGAATTTGAAAGTTGAAAGTTGAAACTGAGACTCAACAATTGCAAAATTTAAATTGAAATCAAATGAATAAATTATTAATATAAGAATTTGCAAATTCTAACAGTTCTTACTTGGGGGACTCTTTGCTCTATTTCTTATAGCCATAGAAATTGCAAAGGTACCAATATTCTCACTAAAATTCAAGAGCTTGTTTTGAATTTCATCTTGAGCCTTGGAATCTGGGACCATGGGCTCAATGCATTTATACAATCCCCCTAAAACCTCCCAATCAACCTCAAAATATGTAGTGTAATGGTACCTTCAAAAGTCAGAAAACAAAAACATATTCATGAAGTCAACAAAACTAAAAGCTAAAAGTTAAAACTTATAAACAATGAGAATTGAAATCCAAAATTACATACCTTGGATTTAAGTAGTAGCTGGCTGCATGTAAAGGTCTATGGAGTTGTTTGTTCCATCTTTCATCAGTGATTTTCCATAGAGGAATGTACTTTTGTCTTTTATCCCCATATGTTGCTTTTATTTGTTTCTTTGCCTGATACATGGCTTCATAAACAAAACCCATAGCAGGTTTATCACTATCCACCATCCGCAAAACTCTGACAAGAGGCTCATTAAATAGCACAATCTCCTCTGCCTTTGACCAAAGTCATTTGTCAAATACTTGGTCAACCATCTGTTTCCCTTCTGCCTTTTTGCTCCACTGAGATGAATTCTATTCATCACATGAAAACATCTTCCTCAAGTTTTCTTTTTGTTGAACAAGGGATTGCGTCGAAAAGAAGTTAGTTGCAAATCGTGTGATGGTTGATCGAACAAGCTCTTTACCCCCTGTGTGCTTTCTCATAAGGTTCAAAACCCATGAATGGTTGTAGATGTACCTGGTTAAGGATTTTGCATCTTCCACACATTTCTTCACCTACTCAATTTTGCCAATTTCTTCAAGCATGAGGTCCAAACAATGGGCTACACATGAAGATCACCAAATGGTGGGGTGTTTTTCCTCCAACATCTTTCCCGCTGTAACATAGTTAGAGGCATAATCTGTGATAACTTGTACAACATTTTCAAACCCTACTTCCACAATTACTTCATCCAAAAGACAAAATAGCAATTGTGCATCCTTCACCTGATCAGATGCATCAATAGATTTGAGAAACATAGTACCTTTTGGACAAACAATTAAGAAATTTAGTATGGTGCGAGATCTACCATCAGTCCCTCCATCAAACATAATTGTACATCCTGTTTTGGTCCATGATCGCTTGAACTATGTAAGGTACTCTTCTATTCTTTGGGCCTCATTTTCTAAAAGTGCCCCCCTGATATCATGAAAGCTAGGGCCTTTGAAGCGTGCTCCACATGAAGCTATAGTGTCAATCACAGACTGATAATATGAAAAATTAGTAGCATTAAAAGGTATGTCTGCATCATACCACCATCTAGCAATGCATTCATATGCAACCTCCTCTATTTTTTTCCATTTAGCATCAAGGGTTGGCTGAGAACCAGGGGTGGTGCGAGGTACAAAGGAGTCAATCCTTTTACGAGCTGTTGTCCTCTTCAAGTTTAAACCACTTGAACTACCCTCTTCAACTCTAGCAGGGAAACTAGAGGAATCTTCAAAACTGAGTACATATTCTTCAAAATCAGGGTCACTAAGCATAGTATCACCTTTTTGACTTTTGGCTATATCTTTTTTAAGTCTTTTGTTTTTCCGTTTCTCTTCATTGTAGGCTTCAATTAAACTTAGCATTTCTGCTTTACGATCATCAGAAAAATTTTCACAAGGTTTTACTTGCCCTCTCCAATGTGTTAGGTGTTTTTTGATTCTATGGATCCCACCACCCTTAACTTTTTTCTCACAATAGTTGTAGACTTTTACTCCTTGTTCATTTAAATAAGAGCGAACCCAAGCTGAATCATTCTTGTTTTTGGGGTCCATGAGGAAGAAATATAAAATCTACATAGAAACCCTATGTTTTTTAGAATTTTATGACATTTTTTTAGAGAAAAATAAAAGAGGAGTAGAAACAATAAAATACCTGGAGAAGATCTATAAATTTTGAGAAGAGAAGAAATTCCAACCAATCTGAAAATAAACTTTTCAATAACCTCCAAAATCTCCCTCAGAAATTTGCCAACAAAATCCCTCAAAATAACACTGCAAATTACAATAATTGTTGAGAAAAAAATAGAAGGAAATAATGGGCACAATTTTTTTCCAACAAAAAATTACAAATCTGAAATTTTGAATTCTGCATAAAAAAATTGGGGTTTTAAAATTTTAAGGGAAGAAAAGAAAAGATTTTTGAAGAAAAATAGAACATTAATGGTTGAAAAAAATACTTTCAATTTCCCTCTTAATTTTCTAAAGAAAATTAACTCCAAAATTCTCCAAAATCAGCAATGGAGCAACCCCTACAAATCTACATAAAAACGCTGGGGTTTTTAATTTTTATGAGAAAAAATATTTGATTTTTGGAGAAAAATGCAATAAAAAAGGGAAAAAATTTCCTTGATGTACCCTCTAATTTTTTGGGAGAAAATCAGCTCCAAAATCAGCTACGTAGCAGCCCCAACAAAATAAAAAAGATTCTTCCACCAGCTGCAAAAACCACTAAAGAAAACCCAAAGATCTTGTGGAAAAAAATCTTTGAAGTAGCTCAAAAATCTTCAAACCCAACAACTCTCCAAGACTCCAATCAACTTTTCAAATTTGCAAAAAAATCTCCCTCGGAACAACCCTACAAAAACTCTACAAATTCTCTTCACCGAACTGAGCTCAAGAATTACAAGAGACTCGAATGAATAGTGTGAGTGAAATAGAGGGGGTGGGGGTGTTTAAATATCTTTAAGAGGGGGATAGATTAGGTTTAGAAATTAGAGAAACTAATTAGAAAAAATTATTTTTTTATTGGCAAGGCCTTGCGGTCGTGGTGTTAGGTCCCTATAATACTAGTGTATTCTCTTATTATTATTGTCATTGTAGCCCCTTATTGTTATTTTTATGCCCGTGTTGTCCCCATATTGTTATTATTGTGCCCCATAGAAGCCCACTATTTTTATTGTTGTGCCCTTACATTATTATTGTTATGTCGGCTCTGATTATATTGTGACCCCTTAGACTCCTATTCATAGAGAGGAGGTCTTGTCATTTGTTTCATTCAATAATTGTTCATTTATGTAATGTAAAGGAGGTTGTCCCCTTGAAGAGGCTACTTTTGAAGTCATTGATCTATCGCTTTCTTCTATTTTGTGAGCTGGTTGCATAACAATTGGTATCGAAGCTTTGGATTCTAGGGTTTTGCTGCTTCAAACAGGTCATTGTGGAATTTTCGCTATAAATTTTTTTCTATGAAGCTTCAGAATCTGAAATTAAAACCCATTTGAGCCAAAATCGTGATGAACCTCGTGATCGAATTTCAGATCTTGTCTTGCTATATTTTCGGAGATATGAATTGAGGAAGTTAGGGTTTTTACAGGCTCTCGAATTCAATCTCAAACAGGTCACTTTGGGAAAATCGTCATAACTTTCTCTTTGAGATTCAGATTCAAATTTCATAAAAGGTGACAGAAAGAGGATAGACTATAACTTGTTGGGTATCGTTTTCAGGGCCGAAGGTCAAAACAGTGACACATGGAATGTTGTATAAGTTTGCTCTACTGAACCAGTCTATAATCAGGTCATCGTAGGAGATTGGGCATAACTCTTTCTTGAAAAATCCAATCGTGATCATACTTGTGGGGTTGGAAAGAGGACTCAGAGTGCTATCACAGGAAGAAATTTTAGAACTTGGAGATCCGAAATTACAAAGTTACAGTCGTTTCATGATCGAGATCATACAA
This sequence comes from Pinus taeda, assembly GCA_000404065.3. NCBI lineage: Eukaryota > Viridiplantae > Streptophyta > Pinopsida > Pinales > Pinaceae > Pinus > Pinus taeda. Next base: position 90,404 of record APFE030035334.1, on the reverse strand, counting down.
AGGGAAAAATAAGTGTGTAGTTTTTTCAAAATTTGCATAAGTTTTGTTTAAGAAAGTAGTTTGAAGTGATTCAAAGGGAATTGTGAAGCATAATTATCATTCACTGATGACCCGAAGAAAGAAAATGGAAACACCTAGTAAGCAACCTGAAATCTCTACTATGACACACGAAGAAGAGGAAGAAATGCAACATGATATATCAAAATTACAAGACCAAGTGCAACAAATTTCGCTCTCACAAAAAGTAACTGAAGCTAAGATGATGGTTTAAAGAATGGAATGGAAGCTAAGATGGATGGCATGGAAGCTAAGATGGATGGTATAGAAACAAAACTTAAAGGCAACATGGAAGATTTGAAGATAGATTTGACAAAGTTGCTACAAGAAATGTTTACTAATGGTGAAAGGGTAGTAAAGGAAACTCATGATGAGAACAAAGGAAATGTTAATCATGATTTGATAGACTCTAACGTTGGATTGAAGACCCACAATGTTCCAAAGATCGATATGAGGAAGTTTGATGGCAAGGATCCCGTAACATGGATACTACAGATGGAGCAATATTTCGATCTCCATAATGTGCAAAACACACAAAAGGTACGCTTTGCAACCATATAAATGGAACCCAATCAGTTTGTATGCTATTGATGCCTTTGCTCTCGTAAACAAATTGTCACTTGGGCAATTTTTATGGAAGAAATGATAACACATTATGAGGATACAAAAAGCAACACTTTTTTTAGCCAATTGATAAATCTCAAAAGGGTTCAATAATGGAGCACATTGAGGAGTTCCAAAAATTGAACATAAGGGTAAAAGATATTCCAGAGGAGCATAGGATTGATGTGTTCATAGGGTCTTTAAAGGATAATATCCAACATGAGTTCGCCTTTGGAAACCTGATTCATTAGAGAAGGCATTCATGTTAGCAAGAAAAATGGAAAGCAAAATTATGGCAACTAGGAAGCATACCACTCACAACTATAAAGATGGAAGTGTTGTTGCCCCTAGTCTTCCACAACCTATAAGGTTGACACCACAACAATTGGAAGAAAAGAGAGCAAAAGGGCTTTGTACAATTGTGATAGCAAATACACTAAAGGTCATAAGTGTGCTGAGAAGAAATTATTCTACATAGATTGTGAAGAGGAAGAAGAAAAGGAGCAAGAAAGCTCAAAAGAAGAG
>APFE030035334.1:47808-85479 GCA_000404065.3 Pinus taeda | reverse complement strand
AAATTTGGGGAGGTCGCGTTTCGTTTCGCTTCCACGTTTCGTTTCGCTTCCCCGTTTCCCCGTTTCGTGCAACTTAGGTGCTACAACATACAAATTGGAGCTTCCTTCATCTTCCCGAGTGCACCCAGTTTTCCATGTTTCATGCTTAAAGAAGGCTATAGATGACAAGCTCCCAGTTCAAACAATATTGCCAAAACTTGACGAGGAAGGAAAAATCATATTGGAACCTGAAGTAGTCATAGAAACAAGAACTCGACAACTACGAAATCGATCAATTTCAAAGTATCTCATCAAGTGGAAGAATTTACCCACTGAACATTCCAGAACTACTCAAGCATTGAGGACAACACTTTTTTGAAGGAGAGGGGCATGTTAGGTCCTTATAATACTAGCGTATTCCTTTATTATTATTGTCATTGTAGCCCCTTATTGTTATTGTTGTGCCCATGTTGTCCCCATATTGTTATTATTGTGCTCCATAGAAGCCAACTATTGTTATTGTTGTGCCCTTACATTATTATTGTTATGTCGCCTCTGATTTTATTGTGACCCCTTAGACTCCTATATATAGAAATGAGGTCTTGTCATTTGTATCATTCAAGAATTGTTCATTTATGTAATGTAAAGGAGGTTACCCCCTCGAAGAGACTACTTTTGAAGTCATTAATCTATCTCTTTTTTCTATTTTGTGATTTGGTTGCATAACACGTGGGCCCACGCAGACCAGCGCAACCGGTTCGGTACCGAACCGGTCATTTCCGGTTCGGAGGGCAGGTTCAGACCAATTTTGCCTCCAAACCGGCCAGTTTTGTCGGAACTGGTTCGGTTCCGATAACACTGATGCAAGCCTAGATTATTCTGGGGTCTCATCTAGGGTTGAGGTTTTAGTTTTGAGATGTTATAGGTTTTCTTGGTGCTAGCCGTTCAGGCTTTTAAGTTATATTTTGTTCCTTGTCTTATGAACAGTGTCCGTTGTGAACCTGGTTAAACTTTGTTAATTTAATGAGGGCAGAATTAGTTTTATTGTGATGAGGCGCCAAATGTGCTTTAAGTGACTTCTCTATAACTTATTGACTATGAATATATGCTATTAGTTTGTTCTGACAGTGGGTATGCGCTTTAAGTGACTTCTCTATAACTTATTGACTATGAATATATGCTATTAGTTTGTTCTGACAGTGGGTATTCTGTATCTTGTCTGTAATTGGAATTAATGGAAAACACAGTCAATCTTTACCATAATGCATCAAGATTCTCTTTGAATAGTTGTTATTTATTGTAAAACAATTAGGGTTTGACAGAAACCCTTATTTGTTTCTGTCGATGTCATGGACTATTTATAATTATGGTGTATCTATAATTTTTTCTGTTTGTTAAGTCATACAATTTATGAATGCCATTACTTTTATGAAGATATAATATATCTCTGTTTACACACTTGTTGGGTTACTATTTTAAAGAGGTCATTATTATTGACTACTTATGTCAAGCTCAAGACTGTACATTCGGCTGCTGGGTTTACTAGCTTGGCCTTATGTCTAACGGGGCTCCTGCTAGATTTTGGTCCAAATCCATTACCTTCTATTGTTTACTTACAAATAATTTACTCCCACGGTTTGAACATTTGCTTCCATTGTATTTCTTTCTCCTTTGAAGTTGTGTTAAATTCAGGACTGAATATGCTTACTTTTAGTTTGTCTGTCTTGTATACATTTTTGTGCATAAGTTCCAGATTAGTTTCTCTTTTATTTTGTTAGGATCATCTCTCAGTACTTGCTGAGTGTGCGCGGACCTGAATTCCTGGGGTCTGTTAATCACTTCCGTGAATACCTTAAGCGTTTATAGATACGAAGACCCAGACTGCTCCCTGACAGACTTCAGTTTGCCGCATGGAATCTAACTAAATCTAATCCTATTTGGTTTGTTAATACTTCAGGGTTTATGGATTTCCCTTGCGATGGCAGACTTTCAGAGACCTCCTGTCCAATCTTTTTTGTACAGTTGTGGTTCTCCTGTAGGGATATAACTAGCTTTCCTTCTCCAAACATTATAAGTTTTACAGAAATTCCCTTATGCACAAACACCCTTAATTGAAGACCCCAAGATTTATTTCTCTATTTTTATTTTTATTTTCTTTCTTAGCAGAATTACTATTTTATCATTACCATTGAATGAAACTGTAACCAACTGTTCCACAAAACACTTACTACTATTATTGCAAACTGCCATTCCATTCACTGTTCCTTCAAAGGACCAATAAATTTCCAGAAAGACTCATTTCTTATAATTACATAAAGGGAATTGAAAATATACTTTTCTGAAATTTGAATAGGTTCAGACAGCCAAGGAATTCAACTGGGAGAAAGACCTCTCCTCCCAACCAACGAGAATGGCAAATACGTCCAATTGTCCCCTTGAGCCTTTCAGTTTCCAGAACAATAGATGGACAGTGACCTAAAAAGGTCTGTTCTTTGGCATCAAGACTCCCAGTCCAGCCAAGAACTCATAGACTCAAGTCTGTCCTAGGGTTTCCACTCAAGAATACCCCGATGGCAACGTCTTTCCTCAGATTCAAATCTCTTTTCGTCAAGATGCCTCCAGCTTTTTTCCTCCAACATTCCTTGGCTTCTTTTCCCACTGAGATGTTTTATCTCTAGGGGGAGAGAGAGAGAGGAAGTAACTGTCTCTAACTGTTTGGTAATTGAAAACTTCATCTAGGGTCTTTTCCCGTGAATTCCAAGAATTATGATAATTTTTTTTTTTAAACAACAAAATAAATTAAAATAAAACTTTTAAGACAGTAAAGTTTCACTAGGATTTTCACTAAGCCCATAATTACTGAGTCTGGTGCAGTAAAAGTAAATAACAAAATATTTACAGTACCTGGCAGTGTTAGTCTCTTTCTTGTGCTGTACAATACATTCTTCAAAACAATATTTGCAACATTGCTTCTATACAGTGTACATATGTGTACATTATCACAATCTCTTCTCTTACTGATATACTTGCTATTAGTTTTTCCTTCACATGTGAGAGATTCTGTATTGCTGTTTTGTGCTCATAACACCCGGATTACATAAGACACATCCATGTGATTTTATGTTTTGGACAACCCTTGTTATCATAGCTACTTGGGCCACTCTGTTAACAGGATAATTGATTGCTTACTTGGCTGGGATTGGTGCAACTTTTTGGAAGTGCCAATACTAATTACATTTCCTACATTGCAAAATTGTACTTTCCATATTATCATATAATTTTCTGGTTCCTTATCACTTGTTTCCTATTTGAGAGTTCTTATATTCCCCATGGATTCCTTCTTGTGAGTTTCTTTTGATATTCTTGGGTTAAGAAACTTTCTTTTTCCTTCTGCTACGTCTCAGCCTTCACATTGTAAGGTGATTCTTGATGAGAGTGGTCTTTTACTTTAGAAATGTCTCAGAAATGTTTCAATGCTTGAAGCTCGTGGACAACTTCTAATATGACCTTCTGTTCAACAATCCAAACACTATGCCTTAAGTTTATCATCGCTGTCAGCAATTGTGATCGGAAATTTTCATGTCAATTGTAAATTGACAACTGTGTTGGATATAATTCTGTGCCTAACAACCTTTAGAAGTTATAATGTGTGAAGTACGAATATGCTATCAAGGGGTAACAGATATTGTATATGATGATTAGCTCAGTTACATTTTAATCTTACAAATTATTAAAAATAATTTTTCATCATTTCTTCTATTTTTTAAGAATACTTTCCCTTCTTAATTGAATAAAGTTGCCCTTTTCTTCTCTATTATTGATAACATTCATCAGTTTCTGTCTAGTTGGTTTTATGTGCTTTCTATGTTTACCAAGTTGATTATTCACAGTGAATTCATTCATCGACTCATCAGTTTCTAGCCTGTCTTAGGTCTTTCATTATATTGAAAATATTAGTATTACAAGCATTGACAATGCATTTTACAGTGATGGTAACGTTTCTTCACAATGAAAACTTAGTGGAGTGGGCTTTTTAACAACTCTTGAAGATGCTGACAAATTTTGAGACTATCTCTAGCCAGGATGTTCTGATGACTTCCGTAATATCTACTTTATGAGTTACTATTACTTCAACATTCATGGTGTATACTTTCCTCTTCCATTGGTTACTTGCAAGTTCACACATATTGATTATTTGGTTCACTGATCAATTCAAAAGTAGTTCTTCGACTTTTTATTGTTTGGGCTTCTTGTTCCTGGGTTTTGACTTGTGACAACTCCCAAATCATCCACTGGTTGCAGTTTTACTGCTTACTTTTAGTCATAGATTTCCACATCTCTGTGAAATGACATATTTCGTGCAGTGTTTTATAGGATAGATTGTGAGGCAGGTTTCTACTTGTTAATTTCCATAGCACAATCATGCTCCAAAAGTTTTCAGTATGTTAGCAATCTAGATAAATGATAAGCAAGTAATACTGTCTTTCGTTGCTGCAGTGCCTTAAAGTAGAAGCAGAACGAAGTTTGCTTAATACTAGAGAAGACAAAGCGATCACTACTTGACAGAGTTTGTATGATCTGAACGTTGTTTCTATACTGCTTACACTTCTCAGAGAAAATCTAGAACCCTACACTGGAGTTCATATTATCTGTATATAATCAAAGATGTACTGATTTTTCTTTTTTTTGGTGTGCTACCTTGAGTGGTCTTAGTTACCAATAGCATCTCGAGACGGACATAGATATGCATTACCGTCGCTTCTATGAGATGTAATATTTACTGGTAATCCTAAGGTTTTGATTTGGAGCTGTGTAATTTTTACTTTGCTTTTCACTGAAATCAGAATAATTTGGACTTGTCTTTTGATTGATCAATACTGAATAAGATGATCTCTGTATAGTCTTCAAACAAATGTTTCAAAGATAATTGCTGAATGATCTCAGATTGGGCCATGAAAAACATGTCTTTGAATAGGTGAAATCAAGAATGCATATGTTTCATCAAGTAACTAGTTACCGGGGTATTACTTTCTAGTAGTCTACCCATGGTTGAGTGTTCTGTATGTTTCCAAACGTGTTGGGTTACACGTAAATGTGAATTTCTGCAGACAATTTACTGAAATCATTACTTTTATGTAGTTGAAGTATGCTTATTTTACAGTTGTAGTAGCATTTGGATCCAGCATTGACTACAGTCATTATAATTAATTAATGTTGAAGGCCATGGGGGCTTGCTTTTTGCTTCAAAGGGATTTAAGGATCACTAACAAGAAATATACAAGAATTATATCACAATTATGCCAGACAAGGGCAACTGATGCTTATATATAAAACGTTTGAGCTAAGTAGAATATTCTTAATTTCATTCTGATGTTATATTTCCATTATAATTCCATTAGGTTGTCACTTTAAATTTCAAAGTCATTTAGTCAAACATGATTGCAATTTGGGTCAAGTAGGTTGTGGTTAAGTGTTAAATCGAGTGGGTTTTCTTCATAAGATTCTTGTCCAATCCCTTCGATAACATGTTGTTTTAATGTAACTAATTATTGAGCTATTTTGTGATCTTTCATAGCTAAGTGAACCTAGGCAGTTCCTCCTATAATTGTATCTCAATGGGATGATGCCAAAGGAAAGTCCTCTATGATTTTGACAAAATATATACCTCTCAGTGGTGGCATCTGAGCCCACTTTGTTAACAAAGGGTTATTTTTCAAGCAAAAAAGTTGCAAAAGATAAGCATGATTGCACTTTAAGACTTGCATGGTTTGGGTGAATTCAATGAGGGGAATACAATTTTCACTTTCATTGTATAGGAAATATTTGAAGCAAGACTAAGAATTTTGAAGATAAATAGTATTAGAAACAATATAATTTTGAACCTGTAAATGATTGCTTTTTACTATGAAAATTATATTATTGCATAGATGAACCAACCCCAAAGATTTATTTGTGCAATTGTGATATTGTTTTTCCCTTCATACCATAAAATTGATACCTCTTAGTGGTGGCATCCGAACCTCTGAGCCCACTTTGTTAACAAAGAGTTATTTACCGAAGTAAAAATAAACATGATTGCACTTTGCAACTTGCATGGGTTGGGTGAATATGATGAGAGGAAGTACAATTTTCACTTTCATTGTATATGAAATCTTTTCAGCAAGATGAGACTAATAATATAATTTTGAACTTGTAAATGATTTCCTTTTACTTTGACACTATATTATTGCATAGATGAACAATCCCAAAGATCTAATTTTGCATTTATATTTTTTTTATCCTGCACACCTTCAACAACTCCCCTGCACTTCCACGAGGAGGAATGCTTGAATTAAATACGTGCCTTTCAATGCAGTCTTGGAATTAGTTATTAGGAGTTCAAGTTTACAAGGATGTGATACTTTGGTGAACACCTAAATATAAGTTGGCATCCTTCAATGTGTACATTGTATATCTATCACTACAATTGGTCAAACAAGATGAAGTTGAGAAGTTTGGCTAAAAATATGTTAGGATTCTTTGAAGGTAATGCTTTCTATGTCGTATGCTTCAAGCTTCCATATACAACAGTTTCCTTTTTTAATATTATGACAATATAATTTGAAAAAGCATCATTTTAGCTACTATGGTATGAAAATTGTTTCATGCATATATTCCTCTAGCTAGCACTTAAGAATAGTGTTGAATCTTGTTTATAGTTATGGAATTTAAATGTGTTTTTTTAGATTGTGTGAAACATGTATATATTCCTCACATCTAGCTAGCACTCAACTATAGTGGTGAATCTTATTGCATGTCATTTGATGGGTAGTTACCACATTTTTTGGTTTTAAAAGAAAAAAGTGTGCTTTTTATTCATAGAGAAAAAAAATTACATTTCTCTCATGTGTTTTTAACTTAGCAAAGATAAAACTAGACCCATTACCCCGATGGTGCCTTCACATTTGATGGGTGGTTACCACATCTATTTTTCTTGTGGAAAAATTATGATTCACATTTGATGGGTGGTTACCACGTCTATTTTTCCAGGGGGAAAATTATGATTCATATTCACAGGGAACATAAATTACAATTCTCAAGTGCTTTTCTCACCTAGCAAAGTCAAAATTGAACTCACTAAACTAGTCCCTTTCACAGAAAGTCTTTTATTATCTAGCATTTGAGCATCTTCACATCATCATAAGAAAATACGAAGTTGATAGTGTTTTATATTTTTAAAAAACTAAACTTCTAAAAGCTGCATCAATAAACATCAAAGTGCATCATTTGATGCTATACCTTCTATTGCCTAACCATCACTACCCAAACTTGATAAGAAATAAACAAATATCTCTAGACCTTGGACAAAAAATACAATAAATTATTTTTCAAAAATTGAGTATAGATGAAACAAAGACCCCATTCTTATTTTCTTCCACACTTATGGATCCTTCAACTAGCAGTTTGTTGAACTATGTAACTAGGTTCAATGTTCATAATGACATATGAAATCATGATTTTATGTATTTAATATAAAAATAAAAATTATTTGTTTTTTGTTCTTGAGGCATGGGTTTCATGCTCAAGGAAATTTATTTTATAGGTAAAAAACCCATTGAGTGCTTCTAGGTTTGTCATAAAGTCGATTGAGTCATTGTCATGTATTGATGACCCATTTAGGCATGTTACATATTGTAAAAAAAAAAATTATTGAGTCAAAGTAGAGTCAAAAGACCCTCCAAGACCTTGCCATGGCACAAAGATCAATTCGGCCTACATGAAAGGATAAGTCAGCCTAAAGATAGCAATTCGTACTCATCAAAAGCCTATATATAAGAAGGAACTCCCTCAAAAGCCTATATATAAGAAGGAACTTGACCTCATTTGGACACACTCTCAAGCAAGTTCGACCTCCTCAAGATAGAAGTTGGAAAATGACGACGAAGAAGAAGAAGGACAAGATCAAAGTTTTGGATCGAAGTTTTGGGCCTCTCTCTCTCTTTTGTTAGGGTTTCTACAGTTACTGGGCAAGACAGAAATTTGAGGTTGCATCAAAGCTATGAAGTTGCATCAAAGTCGTGTAGCTGCATTGAAGCTGTGAAGTTGTAGCTAGGTTGAAGCTGTGAATTTATTGGAGAGGTCAAAATTGTAGTAGAATTTGCTGGTTGAAGTTGCAAAAGAATTTTCTAGGCAGAAGAATTTGTTGGAGGTTGAAATTGTAGGAGTTGCTGAGGAACTGCTAGAAGGAAATCTCATCAACGAACTTGGTCTTGGAGGATCTTGGTTTGTTGAAGAATCTAGGGCAGTTAGAGTTTAGAGTGATTCTTCTTTACATGATAACTATTTGTGAGGTGTTTCAACTTATTCTTCTTATTCAATCTTCACTTGTTATTATTAGAGTGTGTCTTCTTTAGTTCATCAAATAGCTACCAAAAACAAAGAGACAAGAACACACGATGTTGACTTTTTGCCAGGGCAAAAACCTCTCCCTCCTGGAGAGGAAAACCTACGCAAAATTCTTCTTATAGAGATTCCAATTGATGAATACCAAGACCATGACCCTTGACCTTCTAGGCCACTCCAAGACCAAGACACCAATCCTCTTCTTCATTAATGTTGCAATCATCATCACTGCTGCTCCATCACCGAGGTCTTCATCAACGAGCTCTTCATATTGAAATATGTATAAGAGAGCTACATGTAGATTCACTGATATCATGATAGTCTCATCATGATTTTTCCTTCACTGCGATCATGACCTTTGTGACTATATCTTCATCAAGAATGAGATAGTGACTGCACCTTAACGTATGCCGAGATAGTGTGTCACTGTGAGTTCATTCCATTATGCCGAGACAGTGTGTGGTATAGTAGGAATCCTAAGATCATCCTTATCACTACGGTTATGACTATGTGTTTCTTCCAACGAGAACTTCTCTGCCACAATGAGACTATATCACTGTGCCACTGTAATTATCTGAGATGTCTGCACCCTTGTCCGAGATTCTTGCAATCCTTCACTTGTCTAAGATGCATGTAATCCTGCACTTGTCTAAGATGCCTGTAGTCTTGCACTTGTTCGAGATTCACTATGCCATCCGAGTTCTGTACTTACTGTGCCATCCGAAATTGCAGAGTAATCTGAAGTTTTGTGCTTTTTGCACCTCCTATACCCATCCGCAGTTGCAGAGACTTGTCCGAAAATATGAGCTTCCGTGGTGACCTCAGTGGGCTATTTATAGTTGTCATGTCTCTATAAATAAGCTGACAGGACCAAGTGAACCGACATGACTTTAAATTCATTTTTGTTGGCCTACATGATTGTGTTTTTCATCATTTTGCTTACTTGTCTTCAAGAGGATTGCGCTGGTCTTGGAGGGTTGTTCTTAGACATTCGGTTGACCGATATATATTACATGAAGGCTCAAGAAGAGCTCCTTACATATGTCTGTGACTTTGACTTCTCTAGACCTATGAAATGAGCAAGAAACTCATTCATTTAATTTACAAAAATAATATTTTTTTTTCTTGACAAGTACAAAGATCAAAGTTACATTTATAAATACTGAACCTAGTTATACTTTCTTCAACACTCCCTCTTAACTAGGGAGGTATTTATAATGGTACTTGGTCATTCTCAATCTGGAGAATTTCTCTAAGAAGAATCAGATTGGTAACCCATCTGTATAGCATCATAGTAATCAACATTGTTTCCACGGCAAGGCCTTGACTGACAACTCTATCTCTCATCAAATCAAAGCACAATGTTGGTGAGACGAATGATGATAGACACCTTTATCGTTGTCTCTCAAGGTACATACCCACCCAAGAGTTCACTGAGTATGACCTTCTAGGACTATTCTTATCTTGGGTTCCCAACCTTCAAAGAATATTAGTCCTCTTGCCTACTCTTATTTTGGATGCCCCACACATCCTCAAAGAGCATCAGATGCTAGATGATTACCCAATCCTCCATTCTTTCTTCCAAAGTGAAGACAAGAATGTTGTGTCTATCTCTCCCTCTCAACTAGGGAGAATGTCGTGTGTCTTCATTTCTCTTCATGGCCTTCACCTAGACTTACAACTGTTAGTCTTGGTCTAGTGCATGACACATGAAATAGAAAAACACAATCGTCACTTCTTTTTAATTAGGGGTGATCCAATCCAAGCTCCCTCTTGATCAGGGACCTGTCAGAGCTCCCTCTCAGCTACGGACTTTTCTATACATTAGCAACTTCTTTCTTCGTGGGTCCTTCAATTGCTTGATCAACTTCTCTCCTTGATGTCATGAAATTTAGGTGAGCTTCTTACTTGTAGGGTAACAACCATCTATCACTTTTCTCCTTAGTTCATCATGTCATTCCTTTTTTTCATGGAAAGTGGCCTTCTTCATATCTGGAACCTTCGTTATATGACTACTTCTTTCTCATCATGCTTCTTCCAGCCACCACATGAATGCTAGTTGTACTTGTATTTACAACTCTTGTTTAAGTAGTCCTGCATTATCCAAATATTATTCAATAAATCAAAACATCATATTAAATTAAATCATACCTTACAAGTTGACTCTTCACCATGACATCTTCTTGTAGGTATTATCATCTTGCACACATATTGACACATCTCCCAAAGATATCCATTGTCAAGGGTCTTCATCTTTTTTAGACTTTCATCAAAATCTTCATACCTTTTTAGGAGGTTTCCTAGTCAAATCTTTTTGGTCTTTTGGATGTTGATTGCCTTCATCATGGTTGCATATTTCACAATCTCTTTCTTCCTCACACATTCCATTCCCAATAACTCTCAATCAGAGTTTCTTCATTGTAGTCAATCACCTCATACTTCATTTGAGGACATATTATGTTGATTTCATGTAGTGTGACTTATGCCTTTCTGAATCCTTTCAAAGGAGGAGATCCTTTTTCTCTTGATCATGCTTCTTAAGATATAAGCAATGATCTGTGTTACCTGCAACCATATGACATGACATTATAATATTAAACACAAGCACACATACCTTATTTTACCTTCAGGTCATCCAACAACTTCCTTGATTGAAAATTTCTTCAATCCCTTGATCTGCTTCATGTCATCACATCATCATCTCATGGATTTCATAAGCTGGAGTTCTTGTTGAAACACTTGCTTTCTCTCTAGATAAGTGAACCCTATGATTAGGTTTCCATCAGAGAATTTTGAGGATCTTCTATATCCCCAGTTGGCAGATGTTTCCTTTTTGATGTATGATGAGCCTTGTCCTAGATGACTTCTTCCTTTCCTTCAATGTTTACTGAGGTTCCCAAGAGCTATATCCTACATGTTTGTTTGCCATGGATTTTGTCTTTCATGATTCCCATGGTGATGTCATCAGCTAATGCTTCCATGATGCTATGATGCATATTATTATCATCACCATATCTTATAGCACAAGATTTAGGAGCTTATGATAGGACCCTTTTTGTGAGGGATACTATCTTACTCATAAGAGGGATCTATTACTCCCTCTTTCCTTGCGCAACTCGTCGTCCTAATTGGTGACTTAGCCCATAAGAATCAAGACGATGAGCTGCGCAAGGTGGTACCATTCAATTGTTAGTGCCAAAAAAAATTCGGGCGGTCCCAAATTTCAAGTACATCGGATCAGTGCATGGTACAAACTGGAGCTCAAGCTATGGCGAATGAGAGGATTGACAGCATTGAATCACAATTGAAAGAGGTCGTGTTGCAATTGCATAACTTAAATGCAACACTCTTTAAGGGCAAGGTGGAGGCACGCAAGGAGGCATATATTGGCAATGAAAACAGTGAGGGTGAGTCTAGCCAGTCTCTTCACCTCTTTGGCACCCACCAACAATCCCATTCGTGACCACCCAAGCTGGACATGTATAAAGTTGATGGCTCTTACCCGGCCGCATGGATAGCACAAATGAAACAATATTTCACACTGAATTACATCCTGGATAATGTGACTCAGCTTAGTGTGGGTATCATGTACTTGGACAATGAAAGATGGCAATGGTGGCAATGGCATCAACATTGCTATGGACGACCCTTGACTTGGGAGACATTCAAAAAGCTCTTATGGATCGCTTTGACCATGAATCTGGTTTTTTGGGTCGTCTCACTAAGCTTCAACAGATAGGAACAATGAACGAATATATTGCTGCCTTTGAAGCCTTAGCTTTCCGCACTGGAGGTCTACATGATGAGTTCTACGTGGAATGTTTTGTCAGTGGTCTCAAAGAAGCCATACAAGCGCACGCCCGACTGCACCACCCTAGATCATGGCTGCATGCTTGCAGGATAGCTCGTGAAGTAGAATGTGCATTAGCGGCCCAGTCCAATCGCCCAAATTTCATCACCAAGGGTTGCCCCCCACAGGCTCAAAGCACTACCCAAACACTCAAGGTTCAAAAGGAGTCACCAACAAAAATGGTGGAAAGAAGAAAGCAAGGATTATGTTACTACTGTGATGAGAAATACTCCCCCGGGCATAAATGCAAGGAGCCCAAATTCTTTCAAATTGATGCCACTGGTCACAGATCATTGGAGGAATCCCCACCACGTGAGGAACCAGAAGAGGAAGAAGAGGACAACCGACGGGAAAATGTACCGGAAGAACCAGTTATCTCGCTGCATGCTTTGGCCGGAATTTCTTCACCCCAAACTCTCAAAATCAGAGGTTTTATTAAGCATCGCCCAGTAGTAGTCTTGATTGATAGTGGCAGTACACATAATTTTATCCATCAAAGAGTTGTGGAAGCAGTGCATTGTTTTGTCTGAGCAGTTTCTAACTTCCAAGTCCAAATTGTTGATGGGGGGACAATGAAATGTGAAGACCGTTGTGAAAATGTCAAACTTCAGATGGGGGATTATCAATTAAAGACCCACATGTTTGCCATACACATGGGAGGGTGCGACATTGTCCTAGGTGCTGAATGGCTTCGCACACTTGGCCCAATCACAATGGATTTCCAGAAGTTATATATGAGCTTTAAGCAGAACAACCACACACAAAACCTTCGCGGACTCCAGGCGGGAGCTCCCTCTATCATCAGCTCACATCGGATGGAAAAATTGTTAAGAAAGGGCTACCATGGAGTTATAGCCCAATTTAATGCCATCCAGGCCTTCAAACCCAATTCTCTTCATATTCATCTTGAGATGCAACAGACCTTGAACAACCATCTACCAGTCTTTGACAAGCCTCATGAGCCTCATGAGCTTCCACCCTCGAGAGGGGAACATGATCATAGCATTACTTTGGTCCCAGGGGCCCAACCACCAAATGTGCACCCATATAGATGTCCGTTCGCCCAAAAGAATGAAATTGAAAAAATAATCAAGGAACTCTTGGAAGCAGGCGTCATTCGTCCCAGCATTAGTTCTTATTCATCGCCGGTGGTCATGGTGCTCAAGAAAGATAGGGAATGGCATATGTGTCCAGACTTCAAGGCCCTCAATAAGCTGATAGTCAAAGATGAATTTCCCATCCCGTTTGTCGATGATTTCCTGGATGAACTACATGGGGTTTAATTCTTTACTAAGCTCGACCTTCGATTGAGCTACCACCAAATTCGCATGAAAGAAGTAGACATTCCAAAGACTTCTTTCCGAACTCATGAAGGCCATTATGAGTTCTTGGTCATGCCATTCGGTCTTTGTAATGCCCCATCCACTTTTTAGAGCCTTATGAACCACCTACTCAAACCATATCTTAGAAAATTTGTCCTTTTTTTCTTTGATGACATCCTCATCTACAGTCGCACCTGGGCCACACATCTTCAACATGTAGATATGCTCTTGCAACTGCTCCGCAAGCAGATATTATTTGTTGAGATGTCCAAGTTCTCTTTTGGCATGGAAGAAGTTGAGTATTTGGGCCACATTGTGGGGCGTGAAGGTGTCAGGGTGGACCCCAAAAAGATCTAGGCAATGCAGGATTGGCCTCAACCAAAGACTTTGAAGAGCCTGAGAGGATTTTTGGGTCTCACAGGCTACTATCGCAAATTTGTCTGCAATTATGGTCGCATGGCTAGGCCCCTCACTCAACTCCTCAAGAAAAAATCATTCCTCTGGAATGAGGAAGCACAACAGGCCTTACAGCTCTCAAACATGCCACGTGTTCTACTCCAGTCTTACACTACCCGACTTCACCAAATCTTTTGTGATTGAATGTGATGCTTCTGGTACGGGTATTGGGGCGGTCTTAATCTTGGAAGGTCGACCCTTGGCCTTCATGAGCCAACAACTAAGTGGGAAGAATCTGAGACAATCTACCTATGAGAAGGAGATGATGGCCATGTTACATGTAGTAGATACCTGACGACCATACTTATTGGGGCGACGTTTCCAAATCCGCATAGACCATCAAAGCCTTAAATATTTTTTGGAGCAATGCCTATCCTCACCACAACAAAATAAATGACTCGCCAAAATGCTGGGATATGATTATGAGATAATTTATAAGAAAGGGCGTGAAAATATTGTAGCAGATGTGTTATCTCGCCAATTTGAGGAGGAAAGTACCCTGCTCGCAATTTCCCTTCCCATTCCAGACTGGATTGAAGAGGCTCGCAAAGAGTGGTTTTCACATCCCTGACTCTCCCAACTCATTAATCAATTGCAGGTGGATCCAAATTCCACAGCGGGCTACTCGTGGCAAGATGAGATTCTTCGCTACAAGGACAGAGTCGTAATATCACCAACATCCACCCTCAAAAGTCGCATTTTGGCGGAGTTGCACTCATCTCCCACTGCAAGGCATTCAAGCTTTCAGAAGACGTATGTTCACACTCGAAGATCATTTTTTTGGACAGGCATGAAAAAGGACATTTTACTTTTGTAGTTGAATGTGACGTCTGTCAACGCCACAAAGGAGAAACAATCAAGTCCCCAGGCACATTACAGCCATTGCCCATCCTGGCCTCAATCTGGACAGAGGTTTCTATGGATTTCATTACGGGTCTTCCAAAGTCAGGAAACAAGTCAGTCATTATGGTGGTTGTGGACAGACTTTCTAAGTATGCTCATTTTTGCGCCCTACCCCACCCTTTTACATCGACTTTGGTCGCTCAATCTTTCATAGATCAGATTTTCAAATTGCATGGCATGCCCACTTCCATTGTGTCTGATCGTGACCTGATCTTCACCAGTAACGTTTGGCAGGAACTCTTTCGGCTACGAGGTACCCAACTACAACTTAGTACTTCCTATCATTCACAAACTGATGGTCAAACTGAAGTAGTCAACAAATGTCTGGAGACCTACTTTAGGTGTTTCACTTCAGAAAAGCAACATCTTCAGGTACAATGGTTACCTCTAGCTGAATGGTGGTATAACACCAACTATCATGCCACCACCAAAATGACTCCATATGAAGCAGTTTATGGTCAACTCCCTCCTTCCCCTACTTCTTATATCAAGGGATGCTCGAAGGTACACGCAGTGGATCAACTCCTACAGAATCGCATAACCTTGCTGGCCCAACTTAGAGAGAATCTTTATTAAGCCCAGAACTGCATGAAGCAACAAACAAATCAACATCGCTTAGAACGCCGATTTCAAGAAGGGGATCAAGTATTTTTGAGGCTGCAACCATATAAGCAAACATCACTCAAAGACAAGGGTTGTCAGAAATTATCTCCAAAATTCTATGGACCGTATCAAGTTCTTCAGTTCATTGGAGAAGTCACCTACAAGCTAGCTTTGCCACCCACTACAAAAATCCATCCAGTCTTCCATTTCTCATGCCTCAAGAAAGTAATTGGGAGCCATTGTAGAATTCAAACCAATCTACCTGAAGTGGATGAAGAAGGATCAATCTAGCTCCAACTTGGACATGTTCTTGACACACGAGAATGACACCTGCGAGGTTGCATGATCAAGGAAGTCCTCGTCAAGTGGAAAGACACCTCTTCAGAAGATGCAACCTGGGAACCAACTACTATCCTTCAGCAGTTTCCGCAACTTCAGCCTTGAGGACAAGGCTATTCTTATGGGGGAGGGCATGTTAGGGTCCAATCCTAAACCCCTTATTTATGTAATAGGATCGAGTCATAGTTATAGAGTCAATAAAGCCCATATTAATAATTGTAAGTGGTTAACCCGCATTTAATGAAGGGACCACAGTTAGTTGCAAATGGGCCATGGTATTAGATAGATGGTATTAATAAGAACCATGGTATTGCCCCATGGTATTGCATGTATGAATCCTATGTAAAGGGTAGAGACTCCCCTCGAGGAGCATCGTGTCTTGTTTTGTAATTGAGCTCGGATCTAGTGGAGGTTGCCCCCTCGAAGAGGCAAGTGAACATTGCTTTCTAAATAATAAAATACTTGTTGTTATTTCTCATTGTTATATGTTCTGGGTATATTTCTTCGCATATTTGGTATTCTGGTATCATCTTGCAGGTTAAGAGCATAACAATTTACTATAATTTCAGAGAATATATCTTCTAGAATTTCATATATCTCTCTTTATGTCTCCTCTTTTAGCATGTGAAGTCCTTTGAGTGATTTCATATGATTCCTACGAGTCTCTTGATGCATTCAAGTATTGTTTGACCTTCAGAGACCTTTCCATAGACATCAATGATTTCTATTTTCTATGAGGATTATGACAATCCTCCTTATTTTATGCAAGGACCTTTTTCATGAGGACTATGGCTATCCTCCAATATTTCTATTTCCTTGCAAAACAAAGTTATTAAACCAAAAACATGAAAGATACTTACTTTGCATGTGAAGAGGAGATCTTCACCTTGATGCTTCTTTTGCTTGAGCTTCCCATCATGAACCACTAGTAGCCTTTTACCAAAACTTCTTTGGAGACCTTCTAACATCATGGCATTTGTGATCTTGACATCACTGAGACTGATTTATGATCTTGGGATCATCTTGACTTCCAATTCATATTTAAGATATTTGAGCACATTGTTGACATGCTAGTGATACTGCTATCCCACAAGTGGACTTTATCACACTCAGTATTCCTTGGAGTGCATGAAAAAACACCTACATCAAGCATTATCTAAACCATGATAGTGATCTAGAGAGGCTTATGTTTTGATCTGAGCATCATGTTATTTAAGATCCGAGATTGTGACAAGTATTTTTTTATGACACTATATCAAGACAGTGATGTCTTTGTGTAGAGAGGCACTGTATAGAGAGATTGTCTTATCATAGAAACTGCCTTCTTGTAGTGACTATATTGAGACAGTGGTATAATATGGATTGTGAGAGGCACTCCTTGGATCAATTCTACCATATATTCCAAGACTGTAATTTATTTGATAGAGAGGGTTTAGTGATCAAGAAGTGAGGATCCTAGGAATGGTACCGATATATTCCATCAAACTGAACATGAGTTGAGTGCATGACTATAATCACTGAAGTTGATATTCCATGTAATGTTGTAGACTTGCTTGTTGTAGACTTGCTCCTTCAAACCTTCCAACTTGCTTTGATGTCCTCGAAGACAGATCTTTATGTCTCTTTTCTGCCCTTCCTTAGACTACAACCATAGCTCTGATACCATGTTGAAGAATCTAGGGTAGTTAGAGTTATTGTGATTCTTGTCTACATGATAACTATTTGTGAGGTGTTTCAACTTATTCTTCTTATTCAATCTTCACTTGTTATTATTAGAGTGTGTTTTCTTTAGTTCATCAAATAGCTACCAAAAGCAAAGAGACAAGAACACATGATGTTGGATTTCTACTGGGGCTGAAACCTCTCCCTCTTGTAGAGGAAAACCCACACAAAATTCTTCTTTAGAGATTCTAATTGACAAATACCAAGACCATGACCCTTGACCTTCTAGGCCACTCCAAGACCAAGACACCAATCCTCTTCTTCACTAATGCTGCAATCATCATCACTGAGGTCTTCATCAACAAGATCTTCATATTGAAATATGTATAAGAGAGTTGCATGTAGATTCATTGATATCATGATAGTCTCATCATGACTGTTCCTTCACTGAGATCATGACCTTTGTGACTATATCTTCATCAAGAACGAGATAGTGACTGCACCTTAATGCATGCCGAGATAGTGTGTTACTGTGAGATCATTCCATCATGCCGAGATAGTGTATGGTATAGTAGGATTCCTGAGATCATCCTTATCACTACGATTATGATTGTGTGTTTCTTCCAACGTTATCTTCTCTGCCACAATGAGACGGTATCAATGTGCCACTGTAATTATCTTACATGTCTACACCCTTGTTCGAGATTCCTACAATCCTGCACTTGTCTAAGATTCCTGTAATCCTGCACTTTTTCGAGATTAATTGTGCCATCTAAGATCTGTACTTACTATGCCATCCGAAATTGCAGAGTAATCCGAAGTTTTGTGCTTTCTGCACCTCCTATACCCATTCACAGTTGCAAAGACTTGTCCGAAAATATGAGCTTTTGTGGTGACCTCAACGGGTTATTTATAGTTGTCACGTCTCTATAAATAAGCCGACATGACCAAGTGAACCGACATGACTTCAAATTCATTTTTGCTAGCCAACGTGACTATGTTTTGTATCATTTTATTTATTCTTAAAGAGGATTGCGCTGGTCTTGGAGGGCTATTCTTAGACATTCGGTTGACCCATATATATTACATGAAGGCTCAAGAAGAGCTCCGTACATATGACTTTGACTCTTTGACTTTTCTAGACCTATGAAATGAGCAAGAAACTCATTCATTTAATCTACAAAATTAATATTTCTTTTTCTTGACAAGTACAAAGGTCAAAGTTACATTTGTAAATACCGAACCTAGTTATAATTTCTTCAACATGGTCAAGGGTCATAAGTCTTAGAATTCGTCAATTGAAGATTCTATAATATGAGAAGAATTCTTGTGGGTTTTCCTCTAAAGTGGAGAGGTTTTGGCTGTGGCTAATTACCTATATCTTGTGTCTTATTGTCTCATTGTTCTTTATGATTTGGTAATTGTTTGATTAAGGTGAAAAAGAATATACTCGAGATAAGAAAACATACATCACAAACAATTATCAAAGTAAGAAAAATCACATAATCTATCGGCCCTAGATTTCTCAACATGTTATCAGAGCTAAGGTGACAAGATCAAGAAATGTAGCTTGAAGGGCCATCACAAGGAAGGAAAAGGCATCAAGAAGACATACTAGAGGGCCGAAGCACAATCATCTAGGAAACAAAAATCATGAAGAAGAATCAAAGGCAAGGATTACATGATCATTTTGAAGGAAGTATCTAAAGAAGAACTCAAAACCCTAGCTTATCCAAAGAAGGGTTATACACTTGAAGCAGTCTTGAGAAGCTCAAATCATCATCATCATCAAGGAAAAGACCTACAAGGCCCTACCTCAACTAAAAGAAGGATTGTGAAGCATCTTGAGGTCTACACATCCAAGGGAAGCAAGAAGAGGCTTTGTCATCATCATCAAGGATTCAAGGTGATCTCCCTTTGTCTGAGTCAAGGATCACCTTTGAAGGAAGACATCTTCATCAAGAGGACACCTTCTATTATCAACATCAACAAGGAAGGCATCAAGTTGTATATTTCATCATCAAGAAGCATCTTCACTTGACAAGTAAGTACCTTTATATTTATGACCGAATCTGTTATCAAAATGACTTCATTTTGCAAGGAAAGCAACAAATTGGTTCGGTCATCAAACTTTCTTGCATGGAAGAAGAGGACTGATTTGATCCCCATAGAAAATGAAGTCATTGATCATGTTATGGTTCAATCACTAAACCTCCAAAGGAAGAAGCTCAAGCTCTAGCAAAGTACATGAAAGGGGAAGTAAGGGCTCAAAGGATCCTTATAGAATCCTCTCAAAGATCCCCTCATACAATATGTATCAAAGTTGTAGACATCAAAAGAAATATACGAGAAGTTAGTAGAATTGTTCTCCGTAAGTACTATTGGAGAAGTGATATCATTAAGACAAGAACTCTACAAGATGAAGATATCAAAGGAAGACGGAATAGCCTCATACTGTATGAGGGTATCAGAAATAAGAGACCAACTACAAGAGTTGGGAGAAATAATGTCTGATAAAGAAATGCTCGCCATAGTGCTCAATGTACTAATAGAGGAATGGGGCAACTTTACATCAAGAATCTATGGAAAGAAGGAAGCCACCCCATTCAATGAATGTTGGTCATTGTGTAATATTGAGAACCAAGTCAAAAGAAAAAAGTGATGTGGGGCCAAGTGAACAAGTTCAAACATTAGCTGCCATGAGAAAATGAAAGTTTGGGAAGTTTGGTCCTTAGAAAAAGAGAAAGAATATGTCAAAGATCCAATGCTATGGCTGTCAGGAATATGGGTACTACAAGAGAAATTGTCCAAAGCTCAAGAAGGAAAATAAGAAAAGGAAAGAAATATTTGAAGCCCATATCACCAAAGAAGTGGAAGAACCCGATGAAAATAAATCCAAAGGGATAGATCTTCACTATTAGGGTTTCTTCAATACATAACAAGGAGAAGTGGGAGGTGAAAATACCTCCACCATTGCAATCATGATGAGAATCATTATGATGAGATGCATATTAGTAGAAGATGGCATTATACTTTAAGCATACCATTGAAGCAAGAGCTCATGATATCAATAGAAAAATTTGAAAGAATAGATGAATTAGAAGTCTACATGGATGCAACAATAATCATATAAAGGAAGTAGCTCTTGGTAACCTCATTGAAAGCATGTGTAGTGCATACGGTTGAAAGAAATTCATCTAACATGATAGAAGGAATTCATCATACATCATCATCATAAGAAAGGAGCTTCTGCAGGATGAGGATAGTCTAAATCCTTTGTTGGAATCTTCATTAGAAGGTTCACCTCTCTTGGAGGAAGCAAGTGTCTCGCTGAGAATTCCACCTTGTATGGGATTCATTGTTTAGAAATATTATGTTATGGTGACAAAGGAGTGCAGCATATCGAGATGGTTGAAGTACTCCCAGTTAAGGAAAGGAAGTTGTTGAAGGAAGCCTAGATGACCAAAAGAAGGAAAGAGGTATGTATGCATTTATTTAATTGATTCATGTCATCATATGGTTGCATGGGTAACTGCTCTATCTCATAAGCATGATCAAAGAAAAAATATCTCATCCTTTGGAAAGATGTATGAAGGCATGGCTCACATATTGATTAGATGAAATCAACATAATATGTCTTCATATGGAATATGAGGTGGTTGACAAAGATGAAGGAACTATGGATGGAAGTTCCTAGGGAGAAATATGTGAAGAAAAAAAGAAGAGATCACGAAAGATGCAACTATGGTCACATAGAAAATGAAATCAACATCTAGTGACTAGAAGAATTGGCCATGACAACTCCATAGAGGAGGCATGAAGACCCTGATAAGGTCTATAAAGAAAGGAGACCCTTGTCATTGAAAGTCTTGGAGATGTGCTTATAAATGTGCATGATGTTGATATTGCAAGTAAGAAGTCATGATGAAAGGTAATCACAAAAGGTAACTTTCATTTGATGTTCATTTTTATTTTTGAACAACATATGGATGGATTGATACAGGGCTACCGAAAGAGAGTTGTAAATGTCACCTACAACTAGCACTCATGTGGTTGGATGAAAGAGCCTAAAGGAAACATGAGTTGGAAGAGGTAGTTGTATGAAGAAAAGCTAGATGTGGATGAGAATATCACTTTCCCATAAAGAAAAGGATGACATGTCTCACATGGTTTGTGAAGGAAAGTGATGGATGTTTGATGGCCTATGAAGAAGTCCAAAAAGATGAAGGATCCATAATGATAAAGATGAAATTCACGGCATAGAAAGGAGGAGCTCTTCAAGCAGCTGGAGGTACCATGATCTCCATCAAAGAACAATAAGCTCCTGAAAGCAAGTCCCTAGTTAAGAGGGAGCATGGACAAGTCCCTAGATAGGAGGGAGCTTGGGTATATTCCTTATATAGGAATGGGTATATCTTCCCTAGTTGAGAGGGAGAGATAGACACATAATTATTGTCTTCATATTGTGAACAAAGAATGAAGGATTGGGTAAAGTGTATGGCATCTGATACTCTTTGAGGATGAGGTAGGGCATCCAAGATAAGAGTAGTAAAAGAGGAGCGATATTCTTTGATGACTGAGAATCCAAAATAAGAATAGTCCTAGAAGGACATACCCGGTGAACACTCAGGTGGGGTATATGCCTTGAGAGACAACAATGATGGTGTCTATTGGTCATTGGTCTCACCAACATTGTGCTATGATCTTATGGAGAGATAGAGCTATTAGTCAAGGTCTTCATATGTAATAATGCTGGTTGATATGTTGCTAAACATATGGCTTACTATTCCAACTCTTATTATTAGAATTATCCAAATTGAGAATGTCCAAGTACCTTGTATGGATTATGAATACCTCCCTAGTTAAGAGGGAGTGTTGAAATATGTAACTAGGTTTGGTCTTCATAACGACATATGTAATCATGATTTTATGTATTTAATGTAAAAATAAAAATAAATTTATTATTATTGTTCTTAAGGCATGGGTTTCATGCTCAAATAAATTTATTTTATAGGTTAAGCACCCATTGAGTGCTTCTAGGTTTGTCATAAATTCAATTGAGTCATTGAAATGTATTGAGGACCCATTTGTGCATGTTATATTGTAAAGAAAAATTTATTGAGTCAAAGTAGAGTCAAAAGACCCTCCAAGACCTTGTCATGATACAAAGATCAAGTTGGCCTACATATAACAATTGTTAGCCCTCAAAAGTCTATATATAAGAAGGACCTCGACCTCATTTGGATACACTTTTAGGCAAGTTCGATCTCCTCAAGATAGAAGCTGGAAAGGATGAAGAAGAAGAAGAAGAAGAACAAGACCGAAGTTTTGGGCCTCTCCCTCTCTCTCTTTTATTAGGGTTTCTATAGTAACTAGGCAAGACGAAATTCTAAAGTTGCATGGAAGCTACATCGAAGCTATGAAGCTTCATCAAAGTTGTGAAGTTGCATTGAAGTTATGAAGTTGCATCTAGGTCGAAGTTGTGAATCTGTTGGAGAGGGCGAAGTTGTAGAAGAATTTTGTGAAGTTGCAGCTAGGTCAAAGTTATCTACTGGAAAGTACGAATTTGTAGAAGAATTTGTTGGGCCAAAGAATTTGCTAGAGGTCAAAATTGCAGGAGTTGCTAAAGAACTTCTAAGAAGGAAATCTTGTCAAGGGACTTGGTCTTAGAGGGTCATAGGTATTGGACTTCAATAAATTAAAGATTCTACAAGAAGAGAAGAATTCTTGTGGCTTTTCCTCTCCAGTGGAGAGGCTTTGGCCGTGGATGATTCCCTATATTTTGTGTCCTCTTGTCTCACTGTTCTTTATGCTTTGGTAGTTGTTTGATGAAAAGAACACAATAATAATTAAGGCGAGAAATAATCTAATCAAGATAAGCAAAAATACATCACAAGAAATTATCAAAGTAAGAGAAATCACATAATCTCGCTACCTAGATTTCTCAACACCCTTGATCTTCCTTTGATGGAGTCCACTTCTAAATTCACTTCCTTGTATATACAAGTAAAAGAGAATTTGCAAAGAAGCAACAACCTTTTCTAACAATTCCGTCATTTATTTGAGCTAAATATTATGAAATTGTAAATTTCCTATCATCCATTCAATCATAAGAGATGAGTCTCCAAAG
Organism: Pinus taeda; assembly: GCA_000404065.3. Taxonomy (NCBI): domain Eukaryota; kingdom Viridiplantae; phylum Streptophyta; class Pinopsida; order Pinales; family Pinaceae; genus Pinus; species Pinus taeda. The sequence goes on along the minus strand of APFE030035334.1, from coordinate 61,853 downwards.
ATATAATGTGTTTGACATCCCCTTCCAGAGAACATCTTAAAATAGTAGTCTCAAATCCATAAAATGTGCATACTTTAAACTTTACAATATGAGAGAGAGAAAATAATTTTTTTTCTTCTAGAGTTGCTAAACTCTAGTGGTCCTTGCTTGGTTCCATTAAAGAAACCCCACAATTGGATTTTTTTTATTACAAGTAAGGACCAATATAATGGAGCAACTGGAGAGGAAAAAGGTTCAGTTCTTTCAAGCTCACCCAATACACAAGACAAACCTTGTTTGCAAAATATTCTACAATAGGATACCAAAGATTTAACTTTGGGAAAAACCGAAAAGGTGGGAATGGGGTTGTGTCCAGAAAATTATAAGTTTCTAGCTAATTATATTCCCCATATTATCAAGTAGTGCAAAGCTTTAAATGCTTTTAGTTCTATTCTATTAAACCATTGCCTCATACTTTCCTCCATGGGTTCACCATTCCACACATTTGGGATGCCTCTAATATTCTTTGTCTCTTTATAGGTTTATTGAGCATATGGACATTTAACTACCAAGTGGGATATATTTTCACCCTTCATTTTACACATCAGACAAGTCTCTAAGACCTTGTCTTTACCTCCTTCATAGAATTTCTTGTGTCAAGGATTTATTTCATAAATCTAATCAAAGAAAGATTCGAGTAATTTTTGGTTCTTTTAGTTTCCAATTTTGCCTCCACCACTAGATTGGATTTACTAATTTAGATGCAAATCCAAATTTGTATTCTATACAATAAATATATACGGTCAAAGTCTTGTTTTTTGTCCATGCTAAGGTATCATTCTCATCTCTTGAGCATGTCTCCATCCTTACTTTCAGATCTCTATAAAGTATTGACCCCCCACTTGATTGATGGTATAAATACCCTTTTCTTGGAGGAGAACAACCATTTTTATGCCAACTTTACCATTTTTCCACAACCTAGAACATAATCAACACTAAACCTCGCTCACATGTTCCAAATTTCAAGCCAAGTAATTCCCAATCACAAGAATTTCCAAAACTAAAGCCTTCAAGTATATAGAGACTAGTTATACTTTTCATTGACTCATAAACCAACCCAATAAAGTCCCTACACTTAATGTATTTTTTTGCAATAACCTTCTTTTGTAAGAATGTTCCACAAGCTTTTGGTTGCTAAGGATTTGTGAAAAAGATGAATATTCTTTGGATCCCCTTCATCCTCTTTTGGCCTTGCTATAATCTTCCATTTGACCAAAAGAATGACGCCATTTTTTTCATAGATGAGAATAATTTAAAATATATTTGATGTAACCAAGGCTTTTTCCTCATGCTCATTGTCTGCCTCTTTTCTTAACTCTCCATCATTTGTCACTCCTTCGCACAATTCACAAGTTTGTAAACCTTTTGTCAACCCACATGAACTAACCCTTCTTATTTACTATTATCTTCATCTTAATTATCAAAATGTTGGTCCATTGAGATATCAAAATCAAAGAAACTCAAAACTTTTCCTTATACATCTTTGTCTCAGTATTGTTAGCATGTCAAGTGATAGTTTTCCTTTATGTTATATAATGACATCATCTATCAAGGTTGGTGTATCGTCCTTTCGGTGACCAAACACACCACAAAACACTTTATCAATCTCTCAATATAAGTATGTCTAGATAGACAGACATATCATGTCTCAATAAATAGACAACTCTCTGTCAATTAAAGTCAGTCTCTCAAGATATCATGTATCAGGTGTATACGAGTTTGAGGAGTTCATTATTGGATGGTCAGGTATCATGAATATAGAGTATCAGGGATATCAGGTATGGGGAGTGTTGGATATTAGGGATATTGGGTATCAAGGATATCAGGTATCGAGGTGTTGGAAAAACACCTTTTAGTTTAAAGCCCCCTATATGTTTATGTCCCAATATTGAAGGAAACGCTATATAATGAACCCATTCTCTATCAGTTGTTTTGAGTGTTCGGTTTCAGGATTTCAAGATTTCACTTAAAACAAGCTTACAAAATGGCTTAACTTGAGATGGGAAATTTACTCTAGGGAAAAAAATTGTTTAGTTAATGATCTCCAATAGATTACACATATTTAACTTAGTTGCGTTATTTGACCTCAGTATTACACAATAACTCATAAATACTTAGAAATCGTTCTACAAAGAAATAAATACACACACAATTATGAACTCGGATGTAGTCCAATCCTAAAATATGTAAGCACACGAAGGACATAGGATTCACTCACAATTTTTCTTTGTATTGACCATAAGACACACACCAATTAGAAAGGGACATGCACTATTTAGAGGCATAAATACATGATCTCTCCTTTTGGGACTAAATTCACAATTTTATCTTTGAACACTCTCTTGGCTTTCTTTCACATATTTTAGGCCATCCTTTTTCCTGACCACACTCTCAATCCATGCATGAAAGCTTACAAAGATACTTGGAAGATGAACCTTCTAGATTACAACAAATCTTAGCAAATTGACAGGGTCCTGCAACTGATTACTAAAATAGATATCGACTCTAATCTCCTATGGATTGAACCTATCTTCTAAATACCATTTATACTCATATGACAATCTATGATCTTGTCCTCTTACAAAGAATTCAACTAACTTCGACCTCATATAATGCTCAAATTATGTTTTTAATATAAAATGAGGTTGATCGAGGGATCAAATCAACTATAATTAGCTTACAATATTAATTATCAACCAAATCTTTAATCAATGATTACATTATGGTTTTGGGAAACAAATCACTAATCTTATTCTCTAAATTTAAATTAAGGGAACCCTCCCTTTTTGGTAAAGGTTTCTTCAACCTTCTAAAGGCAAGAGTTGACTTTTAGGAGATGCTCCTACATCAATACCTTTCTAATTTTCTCTAGGACACTTTTAGGTATGTAAGCCAAGGAGTGAATACCAAAACAACATAATAGCCTCCAACATCAAATTTACTAAAACATTGGAATAACCTCTAACAATGACTTCACTTAAGTCAATCTCTCCCTTATAGACAACTATATATTAGGCTAATTGTTAATTTGGCCTTCATTTTTTCTATTAAGCATTGCTAGTATATTTTCCCACATCTGTTAGACTTTAAAGAAAAATACCAGGTATTTGAATTATTTTTCAAAACTTAAGAACTTAAAATGAAAATCCTTAGAACAATGTGTTTAGCATCTTGCTTTAGGACATTCAAGCACACTGAAGATTCTTTCATTTTTATTTCCATATATGTCTAATATTTCTTGTAATTCTTGCTTCTCTAACAACCATTAGAAAACAACAAAACATCATAAATAAATAATAATTTTGTTAATGATATATTCCGACTCTAATAATTCTTGAATTTTTGTTATCCTTAATAACCACACTCAAACCATCAATGGGAAGTAAGAAAAATAAAAGAGACAAATGACAACCTTGGTTCAACCTCCTAGTGGGTAAACTTTTAATAAGCACAACAAAAAAAAAAAAACAAAAAAACACACCACATTATCCATTTAACCATAGAAGACAAGAGTCAACATGGAGGAGCATCAATATATGATATAACTAATTGATCATGTTATGAACTTTTGATAAAGCCAATTTCAAACCATAGCTTGATATTTTTTCTTTTTATTGAGTGAAGAGCTCCTTGTGTTGCTCTTAGAGCTTCATAAATATGTCTAAACTCAATTTATCATTATGAGATAACCTTTGAAAATACTCTTTTAATACTAATTTCCATAATCTTAACTATGATTTTGTATAGACAATTCCATAGGGGATATAGCCTTGAACTCACCAAAGGTCTCAAGTTTATCCTTTTTTGGGATGATAGCTAGGAAAGTTCAATTGAAAGCTTCTAAAAACACATAATCATGATTTATTCTATTAATCTCACTGGTTCTTTCTTCACAAGATCATAAAGACCAATGAAAAACTCTACCATTTGACCGTTGGAAACTAGAATGAATTTTTTTCAAGAAACAGGTATGCTCCTTTCATATAATCATAAAGGAGGGATTTGAAACTAAAATGACTCCATTTTATCTCACAAAAAAACATAAGATATTGATGAAGCATCTCATTTCATAATAGTTTTACACTCCAATTTCAACTATGAACAAAAAGAGGAGCGACACACCTTACCATTGAAGTTGTGAATGAGAATTTGAAACAAAAGCTTGCAATTGTGGCTTCATAAACTCTTATTGAGGCTTCTATTACATGGTCCATAGTTGTTGATATTTTCGTTGTAATGGACACTATTATATTGAGGCCAAATTATTCCAATTATTCAATCTAGTCAGTTTAATTTACTTACTCTACTCATTCATCCCATTCAACCAGTTATGCCTTTAACATATAAGTAATTGGAATTCAACATGTTGCATCTATATATGGCGTTTTCCTTAAGGATTTACTTGTTGGACTTATTCACAGTAAGTGTTGAAGAGGTGATAAGGCAGTCAATAGTAGATATAAGGTAGACATTGAATGTGGCCTAGTATGATAATTTAGGTAGTGTGGACACATTATTAGATAAGAACTCTTTATGGTTATGAATATGGTTAAAATGTAGGCCTATATATGATGAGGGAAGCTCATAATATGATATCAAGTACTGCATCATGTACCTTTAGAATTAATTGGAGGTATGTTTTTAAGAAGTAGGCAAGAAAGGCAAGAGAAGAAAATGGAAGAAAAGATCTTAATCCATTATCTTTAACATTGTATTGATCTCAATATCTAAATTTATGGTACATCAATTGGACCTTTCTAGATCTAGATCTCAATGACAACTCATCATTGGATCATTATAACACATCATCAAGGATAAGGTTTACAACTCATATCTATATGGTCTAGGACTTTGTGATAGCATAGGGACTCACAATATAACACTCCCCCTCAATCACAAGGCTAAATAATTTCACCAGTAACTTTTTTCATATTTAATCTAAAATCGTTGAATAATTTGATGAAAATATGCCTAAAAAACCATAAATAACTAGATATCTAGAATTGACAAATGCTATGTTTGAACATTCCCAATAAATAACTAAAATGATTGATATGTGATATTCCCTCCCATTTAGGTGCAAGGTGAGAAGTTTATTAATATTGATTTGAGGCTTTTGCGATCCGTATTTTGTGTGGTGTTATCTTCCGAAGTCATCACATTCATGTTTTTTCGGAATTGAAATTTCGAACCAACCTCTGTGGTTCATCATCAGGATTAGATCCATGAATGAATAAGTCAGAACTCAATAGGGTTAATAAATAAAGGTTAGGGTTGGGAAGGGAAAACAACGAACATGTTTGATGATGACATAATTCATGTTATAATTTTTTTTTTTTATGTTTCAATTTGTTAATGATTTTAGTTTTTAGTTTTTAGTTTTAATTTAATATTCCTGTTTCCCTTTAAAAATATTAATTTCTTTTCAATTAAACCCAATATCGATTAGTTGATTAAAAAATTTTTCTAATAATTTTTTCTTAGCTAATTAATTTCTATTATTAATTATATGATTAAAATGAATGTTGGTGATTTAAATACAATAAGTTGTATGAAATTTTGTATTTAATTATAATGGAATGATTAAAATGTATAATAATTAATATCTAATGTTTAATAGATAATTATAAACTAATTTATTATTATGCATCATAAATTACTTTTTATTATTAATTTCAAAATGATTATAATGATTTAAATTAAATAGAATTTTTATTTCAAATTGAGGATTCTAAAATTATTAATGCTTATAAACTTTAATATATTGTTATAAATTATTATTGACTAATTGATGAAGCTTTTTATTTATATTAGGATTGCAATTGACATTTTAAATTAACTATAATTTTAGTTAGATTTTTTTTATTAAGGAAATTAAAAATTATTTATTTTTGATATTGGTTTTATGTTAAAATGTTTCACTGAGTATAGGGAAGGGTTACTAAAACGAATATTATGGAGGCTAAAGCAAGCGAAAAGAGGGTAGGGCGCATCTAGGAGAAAGTGGAATCAGAGGTTAGAGTGGGAATCCAATTATCACTAATTTTCCAAGCGTAATCGTGGTTAAGGTTGTTAGGGTTCTTATCTATTTCGATAGCTTCTCTGAATTTCCTATGGTGATAATGATCAATTTTGGCCACAACACTAGAGTTTTCAATACAAATATGATGATTGGTTTTACTTGAGTGCTCAGCCAAAGCTGAGGTTTTGGAGCGGTTATGCTTAATGTCAGCAGCATGCTCTTGAATCCTTGTTGAGATTGATAGATCAATCTCTCCAATGTAGGTTTTTCCACAAGAACAAGGAACCAAATAAACCCCTTTGTGGCATTTAGGATCAATAGGATCTTTTACCGATTTTAGGCATCTGTTGATGGTGTTCATGGGTTTGAAGGAGGTTTTTATCTTATTTTTCTTTAAAATATAAGAAATTTTATCAGTGGTGCCTAATATGTAGGGGAGGTGGACCTTACCGGAATAATCATCCATAGGTTTTTTGTTTTTAGGATTCTTGGCCTTCTTGAAAGCTTTCATTCCTTGGTGTCTTCTATATCCATTCTTTTCAAAAACATCCATAAGATGTTTCTCTTCTTGATCAAAATGATCATGATTAGAAATGTGAGTAGGCCTAGTAGCAAGAGTGTTGAGAACCCCCAATTTCTAAGTAGGTTGATGGTGAGAGTCGACATGAAGGTAATGCTCTGTGTGGGTTTTCTTACGATAGACCTAGTGAGATATAGAGTCATCTTGGTTTCTCTTGATTAGGATGTCAACAAAGGGAAGGGTGCCATTCTCTTCCACCTCCATTGTAAATTTTATAGAGTTAGATTGACTGTTAAGGTGCTTCAAGAAAATGTCTAATTTATCCTTTCCATGAGGCCAAATGATATAAGTATCATCGACAAATCTTTTCCAAAGTTTAGGTTTTAATGGGGAAGCCTCAATGGCTTTGGTTTCAAAATGTTCCATAAATAGATTAGCAATGATGGGAGATAGAGGTGATCCCATGGCTGCACCGCAAGTCTGCTCATATATATCATCTTTAAAACTAAAAAATATTGATTCTAGACAAACTTCTACTAATTTAGTTGTGTCTGGGTCAGTGAATTTTTGGATGACCTCCATGGCTTCATTTATGGGAATGTTAGTATAAAGCAATTTCACATCAAAACTCACCGAGATGTCATGTTGGTCCAGTTTTATCTGCTTGATCTCATTGATGAAGTGATTAGAATCTTTGACAAAGGAACTCGTGTTCCCCACCATGGGTTTGAGTTTTTTAGCAAGATATTTTGTGAGATTGTAAGTAGGACCACCAATGGTGTTGACAATGGGTCTTATGTGGACCCCTTCTTTGTGAATTTTTGGGGCTCCATAAATCCTAGGGGTGTAGGAATTGGTTTCAATGATATTCTTAATGTTGTGTTCTTTGCTTGATTTTATTAGGTTATTAACAACCTTGGAGATCTTTCTTATGGGATTATTTTTTATTTGTGTGTAACATCTACTATTGGTCAGGTGGTCTAGCATCTTCTCATTGTAATAATTTGTGTTCATTATAATAGTCGCTCCACCTTTGTCAGCTTTCAAGACCACAACATTAGGGTTCTAGTTTAGGGTCTTCGTTTTAGTAACCCTTCCCTATACTTGGTCAAACATTTACTCAGTCAAACATTTTAACATAAAACCAATATAAAAAATAATTAATTTTTAATTTCCTTAAAAAAAACTAAAATTATAGTTAATTTAAATGTTAATTACAATCCTAATATAAATAAAATAAAAGCTTCATCAATTAGTCCATAATAATTTATAACAATATATTAAAGCTTATAAGCATTAATTTTAGAATCCTCAATTTGAAATAAAAATTCTATTTAATTTAAATCATTATAATCATTTTGAAATTAATAATAAAAAGTAATTTATGATGCATAATAATAAATTAGTTTATAATTATCATTAAACATTAGATATTAATTATTATACATTTTAATCATTCCATTATAATTAAATAAAGAAAATTTTCATACAACTTATTGTATTTAAATCACCAACATTCATTTTTAATCATATAATTAATAATAAAAATTAATTAACTATAGAAAAATGATTAGAAATTTTTTTTAATCACTAATAGATATTGGGGTATTAACTAAAAAAAATCAATTAATTAATTAATAATCTTTAGAGGAAACTACATATCAAACTAAAACTAAAAACTAAAATCATTAACAAATTAAAACATAAATATAAATAAATTATAACATGAATTATATCATCATCAAACTTGTCGGTTGTTTTCCCTTCCCAACCCTAACGTTTATTTATTAACCCTATTGAGTTCTGACTTATTCATTCATGGACCTAATCCTGATGATGAACCACAGAGGTTGGTTCGAAATGTCGATTCCAAAAAAACATGAATGTGATGACTCCGGAAGATAACACCACACAAGTTTATTAATAGTTCATTGTTGAAAGGATCCAAGCTAGAGCTTTGGATTCTTTAGGTGGTGTTTTTTGTTGGTTGAATACTAACCATCTCCACTTCATTTGGTGGTTTTTATAGCGGACCAGTAACCATCTTCCATGGATACTGGTGGTTTGTGGTTTGCTACTAAAAAATTTGCTTTGAATAATGTGGTGGTTTTTGGATGACCACTAACCAATCTACTTTGAAGAATGTTGTGGTTTCTAGATGACCACTAACCAATCTACTTTGAATTATGTGGTTTTTTTTGGTTTACCACTAGCCATCTTCACTTCATCAATTTACAACCCCCCAATTAAAGGTGTAGGAGAGTTTTCTTAATGATTTTTCTCCCCCAACCCTTGAGGCATGTAGAGTACCATCCTTGACTTCATAGAATATATAGAATTAGATATGGGTCATAACCAAAATCATCTAGAATAACTACTTGATAGCTTTTTCTTTTGTCTTTTCTTATTTTGTCATGTGTTTAACACTGCCTTGATTGGGTGGTAAGGCTTATGCAACTTTCTTACTTGTAGATTCTATCTCCAAGAATTCACCCATCCATAATTAATTGCCTTTTTTTAAAATCTTGCTTCTAATTTGGATACTTTTTTAATAAGTGATCGTTATCCATGTAATGAAGACAAGGATAGAAATCAAAACATTGAATTTGCATGTGACCAACTCTCTGACAATGTTGGCATTTTTGTTCAATATTCTAGACATCTTCAAGAAATCATGTGCTCACAAATTGAATTGGTTTGGAGTAATCTTGAATAAACAAGTTGTTTCCTTTGTCTTATCTCAAGCCATGTCAATTTCTATTTAATAATAACTCTCCCCCAAGGCTAAAAAATATCTTGTAAAGGCCATTTGGTTGTTCCTTTGCTTCACATTTGTTGTTGTTGTTGTTATGTGATTTTTCTTGTAACTCATCTTTGTTCATTATTTTCTTCATCAATTCACTCCATGATTCCATATCCATTAGGTTTTCTATATCATAGTGAGCATGAACCACTTGTATAATGTCTTTTGTGTCGTAGGTTGTATCAATATTTTACAAGATTTCATCTATTTATGATGATGTATCAAACTTTTGGATAAGATATTTGTTTGGTAATTTAATTGAGTTCAAATTACTGCATAAATTATCGATCGAGGCTTGTAAACTGATGAAGTGTATGTGCAACATTTATGCTAGGATTATTTATTATGAGTAAATTGTTAAATTGAATTAGGATGTTTTCATGCACATGGTTTATCTAAGAAATTGTCACTTTTTCAAGAAAGGAAAATATCACACTGGCAGAAATAAAACTAAATTAAAGTGTAGGAGTAAATAGCAAAACCAAATCCAAATTCTCTTTACACTTGCAGAAAAGAAAGCTAATCTAAAATTGTAGAAATTAATATCACACCAGCAAATCCATATCTACTTCTCATTGACGAAAATGAAGTTAAATCTTAAATGCAAAATTAAAATATCACACTGATAAAGCCTTGAAAGAAATTATACTTCTAATTGATCAAAATTTACATGTGCATAATTAATCCTTTTGATTTATTTTCTTCATCCTTCACACAACGAAATGATTAAATATATACAATAAATCTTCAAAAACCTCTATCACAAACTCTATTCTCACTATCATAAGAATTCACTGAAAATAAAAACTGAAAAGATTAGATGAGATAATCTAATGCTACATAACTTAAGGTACAAAACTGAAATATTCACTGAAAATTAAATAAGACCTTACAGCTCCCAGGGCACCCTCTTGTGAGTTGTAGGTAAACATCAATCAATCAGATATTAAACACACATTAATACACAACCCTCAGAGGAATAATCAAGCTCTCTTTTATAAATGCAAAGAGCGTTTCAAAATAATAACCAACTTGTCATCGTCATGCTGAGAGGTAGGTTTTATAACCTCCTTCAATAAACTATTTAGAGATTTTTAAGCCTATCCTACTCGACAAAAATTCTAAGAATAACATAAGATATTATGAAATAGCGATTCTTCATGATTTTCTATTGGAGAAGAAAATCATGAGGCCACATATTAGCTTCATCCTTATCATCGATCTTCTCGCTCGCCTGATTCGTCTTTGGCTCCTTTTCCACTGAGTTGACTTCCACATTGACCTCCTCATATGACACCCTTATAATCTTTCTAGATCATGAAGATAGGTGGATATCGTTATTCCGATTGTCAACGACCTATCCATACATTTTGTTCCTCAACTGGTATTTCAGAAACTATAGATTCTTCAAGTAAGTGACATAATCGATCATTAGTTGCAGAATCAATGAAATTTGGTAGTTTATGCAAATATTAAATAAAATAATAATGAAACTATGAAACTATGAATAAAATATTATTAGGTACCTGCTTTTGCCAATAACCTTGCAAGCTGACATCTTATTGAGATTATTGTGGTAGAAAAGGAAGGGGATGGAGTAAATGGAGTTTAGGGAAGGTGTCAAAAAGGAACAATTTTGGTCTTCAACATTCCCCCGCTCAGAAGGTATTGCATGTCCTCATGCAAAAAGTTTCAAAATTTGTGACCCACTCAGTCACCGAGCTACTTTAGAAGCTTGAGCAAGAACATCTAGGTTATTATTCTCCGTTTTTCTAATTTTCATTATGGTTGCCATCCTTGGTTTCTTCATTAAAATCCTACATTGCAAACCCCTAATTTTACTTTTGAGAAGTTTATTTTTAGCCTTTAACTTCTTGTTTTTCTTGTACCAGTGGCAAATATGTAAGAGAATATTATCATTTCTAGTCCTTTGAATGTCATTCTGTACCATCATTGTTTCATGTTCCTGCTTCAGAAACTTGTTTAACACTTCTAGTTCATAAATTTCATGTTTAAGAACATTTTCAATTCTGGATTCTTCTGGAGGACTGAAATGAATTTCTTCACTCAAATTTTTTCTTGATTTGAGGACACATCAACAGTTTTTACCAGTTTTTTTTGTTCAAGATATTTTATTTAGTCATAGATTTCTTGTGAATAGGGTCAATTTCCGGGGTCTTCCTTGTTCGACGTGCAATTGGTGATGGTATTTTCTCTTCTCCTTCTAAATCATCAAAACCTGGAGGTTGTTTAATGGCCGATTTCATAAGTCATGCACTTCTTCTTGATGGGTTTTCAGCATTGAGAGCTTGCTTTCTCTTGCTATTTTTGTTTTTCTTTGTTCCTTCTTTTGATGGACCTTCATATGTACTAACATATTTCTTATTTCTAGGACTTTATAAAACATTTGCAAGAGGGGTTTCATCATCAAAAGCATTATGTGTGTGCCCATCTTGTGGAATTTCTTGTGCATGTACTTCATTTTGAATCTTAGGGTTTAAGGGAAATTTTAGGCAGTTTCTTCTTATCTTAGAACCAGACTCATCTTGCTCATCTTACTTAAAATGATTTCGAACCAGAAAATCCTCCCAATTATCCCCTTTACTCTTCAAATGGGCTTCAATTAAGTTTTTTACTAACCCGTGATGATACAGATCATTGTCAATAGATTGTATTTTTCTTTGGATATTAGCAACCATTTTTCTTAAACTACAAATCAAGAAATATGGAATATTGATTTTGTTGCCATCAATAAAATGCATCATCAACCGAGCATGGTAAAAGAACATATTCCCAAACCTACCCTCACAGGTTATGAACTTCTGAATGATTAAGAACAATTTTTTCCATTTACTTCTTAAAGTTGTTACTGAAATTCCCTTTTTAAAAATAGAGATGTCCATACTTGGGTTTTTCAAGAAGTTTTCCCAGTCGTTCTCTTTGATTTTCTATTTTTAAACCAAATTTCCCCGTTTATTAGCAGTCCTATAGATTTTTCCCGTTAATTTTTCATAGGGTGACATTGTTATTTGCTATGATAGTTTCATTTCATCATTAATACATTAAGTTCACCCCATATCATCATTACATTATTTAGATCTACACCATTATACATCAACATATGCAATTATGTAGAACGAAACAACAACACCATCATCATCAATGTAGCAGAATATAAAAGGAATAGTAGAAGAAATCATGCACACACATAGAGACACCAGGATTGGTCCAAGACTAGGGCAAAACTCATTATGGGGAAAACCCTTGCAAATATTCTTCTTCCTAGATCATCATCAAATGATGCAGCAAAATAGAGTACAATGATTCATAACTTTATCTATGCAGCAAAACACTAATGATACCCATGAAACAGATCTAATCATGCTAGGAATGAGAATCCTCATACTGATGGTTGTAATGTGTTGTCATAAACTGATGTCAACTACTGTATACTACTGTCACTGTGTTGAACATTGCTGAGCAATGATGTCATAGTCAATGAGCCCATTACATATGTTTGTAGCAGAAACTAACAAATCAAATGTACAGATTTATTTAAAAGTAGAGAGAGAAACTCAGATATACCGGATCACTAAAGTCAACTGAAGCCAAGATGTCAAACCCTAGATCGGAACTTGGGTTTCCCTCATGAACACTGTTGACATGCAACTGAAACTCCTAGGTCACTCTCTCAGATACTAAATGTGACTGACTGTAGAGTCATTCTCTCTGATGCTAAATGCGAGCAACTGTAGAGTCGCTCTCTCAGATACTAAATGTGAGTGACTGTAGAGCTTCTCTCACGAAGCCTTCATGCATGTGACAGTGGCATAATACAACTAAAACCTGGAGTCACTCCCTTACTATAGTTCTACAAGTGATAGAGACGTCTTGGTCGCTCCCAGGACTACTCTATGCGAGCGACTGGGGACCAAAAACTTTTGATCTACCTCTGAACCTAGAGTCACTCTCACTAAATTGTCTTCGAGCGACCATAGAGATAGAGTCGCTCCCTTGCCCACTCTCTACCTATGACTAGGGATGAAAATGTCATGATCTGTGCCAATGACTGAGATCCAAAAAACTCAAACTTAGAACAAACATTTCGCCTGTGATTTCAGACCCTGTGTGAACTCCTTCCGACGTACTTGTGTGAGCCAGTAAAAAATTGAAGAAAAGAAAGATGTTGATGTGTTGAATGAACTTGAGGTCGCTTCATTTTATAGGCTTTCCTTATGGTTAAATTGGGGTTAACATTGACCCAAGCAGTTACCCATGTGGTTAGGGCTAATCCATTCCATAATACATGTATGAATAAAATAATTCATAACTTAACTTTCGCTTAACTAAATTGGGTGATATTTAGTTTGATTTTGGTCCTCTTGAAAAGGGGAATCCAATGAAATATTTTTTCTCGATCATTTGAGCTGTCCAAGGTGGAATTTTACTTCAGTTTCCAAAATTAACACTCCCTCTCAACTAGGGAAAATTCCACTTGCCAATATCTATCCATTGAAAAATATGTCATTCTGGAATCTTCGAGTGTCATCACGTATATCGCAAATCATCTCTGTCATGTAGTCATCGTGCCATGTCCATCTTAAGGGTCTCATCATCATAAATCATCATTGTACATCTCGATCTATCCTTTGCATATTTCT
>APFE030035334.1:0-15465 GCA_000404065.3 Pinus taeda | reverse complement strand
TAACATTTATTTTGTTCTCATCATGAGTTTCCTTTACTACCCTTTCACCCTTAGTGACCCTTTCTTGTAGCAACTTATTCATATTTATCTTCAATTCTTCCATGTCTGTTTTCAAATCTATCTTCAAATCATCCATCTTAACTTCCACGTCATTCATCTTAGTTTCCACGTCATTCATCTTAGCTTCCACGTCATTCATCTTAGCTTCTACATCTTTCTTTAAACAATCCATCTTAGATTCTGTTCATTTTTGTGCAAGTGACACTTGTTGCACTTGGTCTCGTAATTTTGATATATCATGTTGCATTTCTTCCTCTTCTTCATGGGTCATGCTAGAGCTTTCAAGTCGCCTACTAGGTGTTTCCATTTTCTTTCTTCGAGGCATAAATTACTGATAATAATGCTTCAGTATGCCCTTTGAATTCCTTCAAAATAAATTTTCAAACCTAGCTTAAGCAAACATTTTAAAAAATATACACACCTTTTTTCACTTTGTAGGAGCTCGATATTGCCTCTAATGTATCTCTGTAATTTCAGATCATCCAATTCTGAAATTGTGACCTGCGGTAGCCCTCTGTGTCCTCTTTCCAATGCCACCAGTCTGACCCCAATTGGATTCTCCAATGAAGAATTATGCCAAATCTCCCACAGTGACCTGATTATAGACTAATTCAGTGGAGCGAACTTGTATGACTTTCCATGAGTCACTGTTTCGACCTCTGGCTCTAAACAATATATAGAAGAAGTTACAGTCTGTCCTCTTTCTGCACCTTTTTACGAAGTTACAGTCTGTCCTCTTTCTGCACCTTTTTACGAAATTTCAATCCAATGCTTAGAGAAAAAGTTATGACGATTTTCCCCAGGTCACCTGTTTGGAATGTAATTAAGGAGTCTGCAAAAAGACCAAGTTCCTCATATCATATCTCCATAATTATTCTGACCCAAGATTTAGCATGATGTCTTCTCAAATGGGTTTTTTTCAACTTCTGAAACGTCGCAGAAAAAAAGTTATAGCGAAAATGCCACGATGACTTGTTTGGAGCAGCAAAACCCTAGAATCCAAAGCTCTGATACCAAATGTTATGAAACCAGCTCAAGAAAAAGATAGAAAAAGATAGATCAACGCCTTAGAATTTAGCCTCTTCGAGGGGGCAACCTCCTTTACATTACATAAATGAACAATTCTTGGATGATACAAATGAAAAGACCTCCTTTCTATATATAGGAGTCTAAGGGTTCATTATATAATCAGAGCCTACATAACAATAATAATGTAAGGGCACAATAATAACAATAGTGGGCTTCTATGGGGCACAATAGTAACAATATGGGCACTACATGGGTACATCAATAAAATAAGAGGGTTGTACTAATAATAATAAGGGTTTACACTAGTAGTATAGGGGCCTAACATCCTAACTCACTTATCTAAACTGAGTCCCAGCCAAGATGCCATGTTAGGTACTCAGGTACAATAAATAAAAGATCCTCATAAAATGAAGAAATAGGGAAAACCTCGTGGGAAACACCCCCCCCCCGGGAAAAGAAAAAGAGGAAAAAAGGGTTAAGTGGCCAGAAGGGCCTACTCAGCTGCCTCCACCACTCCAAGCATAGCTCTCAGTTATGAAAAATTCCTTTCAGTGAAAGACTTGGTGAAGATGTTTGCAACCTGCTGCTTAGTGGGGCAGTACTGCAATGATATGACTCAGTCATGGATCAAATCGTGGATGTAATGCATGTGAATCTCGATGTGCTTATTCCTTTGCCTCTGAACTGGATCAATTGATATCTGAATGGACCCCTGATTGTCACAAAATATGACAGTCGGAAGTGGATACTGAATACCAAACTCGGAGAGAAGCCCCTGCAAACAAACAACCTGTGTAGTTGCATTCACTACACCTCTATACTCTGCCTCAGCTGTAGATAAAGCAATCGTGGATTGCTTCTTGCTAGACCAACAAAAAGGCCCTGAACCAAAGTTGAAAAAATAACCATAGGTGGACTTGCGGTCTGTACCATCGCGAGCCCAATCAGAATTTGTGTACCCAATCAGTGAAAGTGGGCAATCTGCAGCATAAAAGATACCAAAACTGGAAGTACCTTTCACATATCTAAGGATTCTCTTTGCAGCTTTCCAGTGAAGCTCATGGGGCTCTTGCATATATATGGAACAAACTCCTAATGCAAAAGATATATCAGGTCGGGTGTGAGTAAGATACACCAAACTCCCAACCAACTGTCGATACAGTGTACTGTCCACCAAAGGTGTAGTACATGCATCCTCAAATCTGATCCCCGATTGAAAGGGAGATGTTGCTGGCTTGCATTCTATCATCTGAAAGTAGACAAGTAGATCTGATGCATACTTGGACTGTGCCATCTTGATCCCTGAAGTAGATTGAGAAACTTCAAGACCAAGAAAGTAGTGCAACAGTCCCAAATTTGTCATGGAAAATTGATTGTGCAATGTTGATTTTGCCGAATCAATAGTTGAGGTAAGGTTCCCTATCATCAGTAAATCATCCACATAAATCACTATCGGCATAAGGGAATCATCATGTTGCAGAAAATAAACATTCGGGTCAGATTTGCATCAAATGAATCCAATGGAAAGCAGGAAAGTATCCATCTTTGCATACTAGGTTTTGGGAGCCTGTTTTAGGCCATACAAAGATTTCTTTAATCTACAAATGAGGGAAAAGTTCTGAATGTATCCCTATGGATGATCCATATATATATCCTCCTTGAGATATCCATGAAGAAATTCACTCTTTACATTAATGTGATGAGATTCCCATCTACGAGAAGCAGCAATGGCTAAAACACGTTGAATGGAGTCCATTTTTGCAACAGGTGCAAATGTCTTTATGTAGTCTGTGCCATGTACCTATGAGTATCCTTTTGAAACAAGTTGAGATTTAAAATTTCTCACCTCACCATCTACAACAATCTTTGTTCGATAGATCCATCAACATCGAACAAGCTTTCTTCCTTTTGGAAGTGGAACCTAGTCCCATGTGTTGTTTTCCATGAGAGCATAGTACTCTTCATCCATGGCAGCCTCCCAAAGTGGGTTTCTAGCAACCTCAGAGTGTGACTGTAGATCTGAACCAAGTTTCATATAACAATGTATGGGAATCAATGGTTTAGTGGTAGCCAGGGCTTGAGGAGCCCCAAAAATCTGTGATCAAGTCCTTCTCGCATCCGCAAGATCACTGACTAGTTCATCCGCATCTTGCAGGGTTTTCTTTGCCCAAGTTGGCAGCTGAGTTGGAGCAGCCATGACCCAATCCTCATCCTCTAAATCATAGCCAAGAGGCTTCTTTGTTGGCTTCTTTGAAGTGCTCGAAGAAGTTTCAGACTCCTCCTCATCAGTGGCAACAAGCAGTTCCTCGACAGGGTCTGCTGAAAAATCATGTAGTGATTCTTCTTCAAACTTCACACTTCGAGCTACAAGGAACTTTTCAGTGTGAGAGTCTAGAAATATATATCCTTTGACACTGTCAGGATATCCAACAAATATACATTCAACACTTTGAGGATCCAAAGTCTTCCTCTTATCTATCGGAATGTGAGCCCATGCTCGTGAATCGAAAATGTGAAAGTGCGACACTTTCGGTTTCTTACTGGTCCAACATTCAAATGGAGTGGTGCCTTTTAGTGCTTTGTGAGGAATTTGGTTTTGAATGTATTCTGCACAATTAATAGCTTCAGCCCATATCTTAGGAGCTAATGATTTGGACTGTAGCATACAATTGGCCATCTCTTTTAACAACCGGTTTTCCCTCTCCGTGACACCATTTTGTTGTGGTGTATGTGACACTGTGTGTTGTAGTTGTATACCTGCATCAATACAAAGTTGTTGCACATATTTGTTGACATAATCCCCCCATTATCAGTACAGAGTATCTTAATCTTATACCCAGACTCATTCTCAGCAAGTGCTTTAAATTCTATAAGGCATTCAAATACTTTCGATTTTGATTTCAGAAAAAAGACCCGAATAAAGTGAGAGAAATCATCTATGAAGGTGAGTACATATCTATCCTTACTGATTGAATGATGCGAGAATGGGCCCGTGATGTCACTGTGAATCAGCCCAAGAGGTCAAGAAGCTCTATGTGCCTTCCCTTTGTCAAATTTTTGCTTCGGATGCTTGCCAAGAATGATCCTTGACATACACTGCTTGTGAATTTAATAGTGGGCAATCCTTCTACCATGTTTTCCTTGTTGAGTTGATGCAAGTACTTATAGTTTATATGGCCAAATATTTCATGCCATAACCTACTGATATCATTAGATTGTGACATAAATACAATGCTAATAGATTTAGGAACAAAGTGGGAGAAGAAATACAAACGAGAACTATGATATGCAATTCCATGTGTAAGTTGTGAGCCCGTGGAAATGTTGGTAATCACTGCGGAATCTGAAGTGAACTCCACCTTCCTTCCAGAGCTAGAATGAGTGATTTGATATATCGAGAGAAGATTTTTGGACAGTGAGGGAACATGAATCACATTTGTGAAGCAGCCCCCTTCAAGGTCTACAATTCCTTCTTCACACACTTTTGCGGGTGTGGCATCTCCCAAGTAAATTGGGGATCTGGTGCTTTCTTCGATGGAGGAAAATTCATCTTTTGATGCAGCCATATGGTTCGATGCACCTGAATCAAGGATCCAAGATAATGGAGTGGATGTGACAGCCATTAAAGCATGACCATCTCGTGCTCTCCCTCTCCCATCTCTCGTTCTGTTATCATCCCTCTTCTTTGCATTCTCGGGCACAGTGAGATTGTGTTGCTGCAATTGCTTAGCCATCTCATCGATTGTTTTCCTCATGCAATTTTCTTCGGGATGAAAACATTTGGAATAGTAGTTGCAAACTATTCTTTCTTTCTTCTTCTTACTCTTAGTCAAAGAAGAGTTCTCTGAAGATTGTACGGGTCTCTCCTTCTTTGATTCATTAAATTTACCCTTCCCTTTTTTCTTGTCTCTTCCACTACTCTTTGGAGCATCACTAGCCACAAGTGCTTGGTTCTTTGAATGCTTAATGGAAACCATTTGGACTAACTTAGCTTTCTCTTGAGTCAATGCTGCAATGAAGTCATTCAATGGAGGCATTTTCCATTTTTCCTGAGTCAATTTAGATGTTTGAAACAACGGTACAAATATGGAATATTCAGGGCCTAATTTTGAGAGAATCGAAATGATGAGTTGATATTCCTCTTTCTTCACTACACATGCATCAATTTCAACAAGGAGGGATTTAAACTTGGTGAAGTATTCTTGTAGGTTGCTGAAATGAGTTGGACCGAGGGATATGAGTTCATTCTCCAGTTGATGCACTCTCATTTCATCTTGCTTATCGAATATCCCTTCTAATGTGGTCTAGAACGCATCAGGAGTAGTGGCTCCACTGACATGAAAGAGGAGTTCTCTGGAAATTGATAGGCATATCAGCCCAATTGCTTCATCTAATTTATTGAAATACTTGATCTTCTCCGCTGGAGAAGTCGGTTTAGTCTTCGTTCCCATTGTTACCCTGTAAAGCCCTTTGCTTCAGAGGAGCTTTGTGGGCCGAGAGAGATGATCCATTGTTGCTTGCTGCACCTCCTCATGATCTATACCTGCAAATAAAACCGTGTACAATCCACTATATTCAAACTAGCTCTAATACTATGTAGAATTCCTGTGGAAACTCCGATAGATCTAGAATTCTAGTTAAATTAAACACAAGTAATTTGCTGATATTCAAGAGAGGAGAGAAAGAATTTGCTCCAAAAAATAAATGTATAAAATTAATGAAGAATAGTAATACATGAGCAACCAAACCTCTAATCCCAAAGGGAGGTGGTTATATAGAAATTGCCGAATCTAGAAAACTAGGAAAAACCTAGTAAAAAACTAGAAAAGGCTAAGAAAAGCTAAAGGGAGGCCTAAAATAGCAACAATGACTCAAGAAAACCTATGCCAACTATCAGACACGAGAAAAGCATGAGGAGGGTCACATTTCCCAAGGAAGGCAACTTTAAAACTGCTAAAATGGTCTGGGGGACCAAATCCCTTGATTTAAGGGGGAATCTTCATGTGGGGCACCAATCCTCAAATAAATCAAGTGGATGAGGTGTGGTTAGGTGTGAACATGCACTTAGATGACTAAATGGTTTAGGAAAGTGGTTGGACCAAAATTTCCATAATATTAAGCCTTTAAAGGCAAAAAACAAGGGAAAGTTGGTCCACCGAGCTAGTTTACCAAAAACCAAGTGTAAACATGATTTTTAGTGCATGTGGCTAAGTCAAGGATACTTAGGCTAAAAGATAAATGTAGTTGTTAGGATTATATTCCAACATAAAAGTGAAGGGATTTTTTAGCTAAAGAGAAGCAATACACCTTGTGCTGAATTTAGACCAAGTGTTTCCTTCATTGATGAATAGGGTCGTCAAGACATCGGGTTAATCCTGTGTCTATTAGTTGAAAGTCATTTGGTCAAGCTAATTTGGTGTGACGAAAAACTAGTTTACAATTGCAAACATGCCAAAATTCACCATCAAGTGAAGGATTGGGGCACCAGGACATCAATGTATTGGAGTGCAGTTAATGTTGAAAGGTATTCCCGATACTTAAGATCCAATAGAGTCCTTAGGGTTGTGGTTCTCAAAATAGGTCACAAGGAGCCAAGCATAAGCACTAAGAGTAGCAATGAGGGGGCTTGAAAATTTGGTGTTTTAGGTGTCAAAATTAGTTAAAAGATTAAAATAAAAGGAGGCGTGAATGGGACAATAGAAAAAACTATGTGTATATAAATGGAAATAAAAACAATGTGAGTTTTAGAGACTTCATGAGAAACATCGTGTGGGAGTGCAGTGCATTTGAGATGAACTATAGTTTGAGAATAACAAGGTGAGAGAGGTGCACTGCAGCAAATTAATCAAGTTGTGTGTTAGTTATTGCATATATGAGATAAATTATGTAGATGTGTGCTTTGCAAAGGATGAGAGGGAAAATTGGTTGAGATTTGAAGATGTTATGTTAAAGGAATATTGAAAATCTGATTTGTAAAGATCAAAAAAAGGAGGTAGATCTTAAAATAAAAGCTATTGTAAGAGTGATATTTTAATCAAAGTTCCATAGATCTAAGTTTGAAAATGTAATGAAAGAGAGATTTGTGTGGTTGAATCAAGTCGATTCTTACAGATCAAGGGATTTGAGTCTCTTTTAGGTTGGTGTCTGTAAAGATAATGGGGGTGGTGTCTTCAACTGGCTAGTGCATGTAAACAAGTGGGGGTTGGTGCCTTCACAAAGTGGGCGCTTACAAAGAAAAAGGGGCTTGGTGCCCAATGTAGGTCAGTGCCTACAAAATTTGATGTAATTTGAAGTTCGTTCTTGCATTTACATTAAAAAAAAAGTTTTGTGGTTTTCTTCCACATGGGTTTCCACATAAATATCTTGTGCTCAATTAAGCACATGATTGATGCATTACTTTGTGAATGAATGTTTTTTATTTCCTATATAACTGTTAAAAATTATATAATATTGATTCAAACCCTGTCTCACTATTTTCCTAGTTTCCAATAATTGGTATCAAAGCTGATTCCTTTAGCAACAATTTGACAATTGGAAGGTAGATCCCATATGAAAGAGGGCTAGCTAGGATGCTATTCTTAATAACAAAGCTCCTCTATTCAATGGAATGAATTGCTTCTTTGGGAAGATGAGAATGAGGACTTATCTAATGTCCCTTGGTGTATATGTTTGGCATACAATGTTGGATGGCTATGAAGAGCCATTTGTTTTGATCAATAGAGATGAAAGATTGATTTCTTTTATAATTCTAAAGAAATTGTAACACCCTCCATCCCACATCTACCAAAGTAACCAACCAACTGGGGTAAATATGTGACGATAGGCTACTATAATGGGATTCAACCTCCTAGGTGACTTTAAGGAAGTGGAATCGATGGAAACACATCACACAGACCTTCCACATCATCAAAAAAACTCCTAGGAGCCAACCCAATGTATTAGGTAACCAACCCCTAAGACCATTTGGATTTTTAGTCCATTAAACCCCTGGATGCTCCCTTGATATGGACATGAATGTGTCTAGGAGGCTTCAGATGGTCCCATAGCATGGGTATGCATGCGTATAGGGAATTTTATTCCTAATATTATGCCTGTGTCTCTAGGATTTGAGCCACTTTTTCAAGCCCAGAGCCCAGGTCACTACCCATAACTCAATGACACTTTTGGAAATGAATTTACACCACATAACAATGATGCATTTGCAACAAAAATGACAAGGTCTAGACTAGACCCCTACTAGCCATGACAGACATTTTGTCAAACATGTCACAAGGGTCTCATACTTATCTGAGATTCGCTATGAGGGATTGTTTCCTTATCACATTAGCTGCATTATCATCTATTATGCCATAGATACATTTTTCATTCATTTACAAGTAAAACCATGAGATCCATACATCATCACTGTCATAATACATGCTTATAACCAACATAATAACAATAGAATACCAAGGATACATCAACCATAGAATACACATATAAACTAGGATAATACTCATGAATTAAAAAGGAGAAATAACCTCATATTAATGTTGCAAAAGCCAACTTAGGATGGGACTACCACGTTCTACCCGATAATAGAATGCATGAGCGAATTTTCTCTTTAGCCATTCACCCCCGTGCAATATTCCAAGCATGAATGTGGGACTCAAACCAAAAGAACCAACCAGGGCATCTTGAGGCTAAACCACCTCACCCTCACCAATAGAAACCAAGCTTTACCATAATCTATCTCAGATCACTAGGTCAAACAATAAACATGTAATAACAGGGTTTACCATGATCTTCATCAAAGCACTAGGCCAAAACAAGCATGGATGCGACCAGATTTCTCCAACTACACTGTGATGTATTTTCCTATTTCCTAGTCTCTCAAGATTTACTGCAATCAACGCTGGATCACTAGGACCTAAAGTGAGACCCATTCTCAAAGATATATCATGTATCCCATTCCAATATTACTAGGCCTGATGGAGAGCACCCACCTCTAGGATTTACCATATATCTTGCCATTCACCAGTCGAGGATTCCTAGACCCACAGAGACAACAAAAAATATGACTTTACCGCAACCCACAATCCAGTTCAGGGGTTACTAAGACGTGTTATATTATTCATAGATCCATCTCACTTAGCTTTAAATCCATCTGGAAATCTAGCTCAACCAAAACTTGAGAACCCCATCACATTATGGATATCCATAAATGGAAAGGCTAGGCTGAAAAAATTATCACACCTGAAAAAATCCATGCCATAACAACAAAAAACCACATGCAATACCATGCATTCCAAATCTAGCAAGGAAAACACACATGCAAATCGATACTTGCAACGAATCTTGTTGTAGTTGCTTGATCCTGCTCTTCCTTGCTTTCTCCTTCTTTCCTCTTGCCTTCTTTTCCTTTCTTGATCCAATGCCAAAGTGCTCCAAGAAAACTCTAAGTGTCCAAGAGTGTGTGAGAGAGAGAGAGAGAATAATGACATATCTTCTAAACTGAACTGACAAAAGGTTACAAAATGATCCTTAGAAGCCTTTTTATCAATTAGGCCTTTATTTTCTTATTTTCCCATTATTTTCATTCATTTTCCTCCTCACATGAAACCTATGACCTTTCACCTTCCTTCTCTCCTAAGTTCCATAATATTCCTAAATAAATGTGCCAAAAATTCCATTTTGCCTTTCCAAAGCCTTAGCCATTGCCTTTGCCAATTTCCTTAGCCGTAATACACAAATGAACACCCACACTAGGATGTATTGCTCAACATTCAACTTGGAATAAGTGTCCCATAAACCGTGGTTATTATTATGCCTTTATTAACTTTTATTACATGGAAATTTTCACCAAGGATATTACAGAAACCTCCCCCTTGGGGGACACCATCCTCAGTGTTCAACCACACCTATACCTTAGAAAAACCGTTGAAAAGTAAACATACTACCCATGGAGCTTTACAACATAGCTTGATGCAATATTTACAATGATCACCCTGTTGATAAGAAAAATAACATGACAACACAAAATCATAATAACATGACACCCATACTACTTATTGGAGCTTTATAACATAGCTCATGGCGGTATTTACTTCCATATACATATGTACATATACCAAACATCACCAAAACATGTACTATAAACATATACCAAAGACATATACCAAAACATCTTCTCAACCAGCGAATAAGGGAGGATACATAGCCTGCATCTGATCCACTATCTCCCATGTAGGTTCATTGGGCCCAAAGTGCTTCGATTACACTTTAACTTGCTCGATTGCTCAATTTCGGAGCATGGGCACCTCTCTTTGCAATATACACTATGATTTCGGTTGGAATTCTCCATCTAGATCCACCTGCAATACATACTAGTCAATCACATGGTCAACATCTTTAACATATTTCTTAAGTAATGACACATGGAAAACATCATGGACTTTCACTGTCGAAGGCAGTGCAAACTGATAGTCTACTAGCCCATTCCTCTCAATAATCTTGAAAGGTCCACAAAATCGGGGTTCCAACTTGGCACATGATGCAATCCGCAAGGACATATTCTTTGGTTTGATGCGCAAGTACACCTGTTCCCCAACCTAGAAATCCTTGACCAACCTATTTTGATCTGCACAGCTCTTCTACCTATCATGTGCTTCTTTTAAATTCTTCTTGATTACTTGCATTTCTCACTCCATGTCTGCCAAGATGTCTAGTCCAATCAACACCCTATTTACTGGATCATCCCAACTGATGGGAATATTACAACTCTGCCCATACAATGCCTTGAAAGAACTCATCCTCAATGAATCCTGATAACCATTGTTGTAAGAAAACTCTACCAGTGGAATATACTCTTCCCACTTTCATTGTTGATGCATCACGTAAATCCTGAACATATCCTCCAAGATCTTGTTGACCGTATATGTCTGTCCATCTATCTGCGGATGATATGATGTACTGAAGGCCAAATCTATACCCAAACCTACAAACAACTCCTTCTAAAACTTGGAAGTGAAATTTGCATCCCTGTCTGACACAATCTTCTTTAGAACACCATGCAATTTGACCACATCTTTGATGAACACCTGTGTCACATCACTAGCTGAATATGGAGTCTTCACTGGAATAAAGTGCACAACCTTTGTTAACCTGCCCACAACAACCATAATGGAATCGTATTGTCTCAATGTCCTTGGAAACCTGTGACAAAGTCCATGGATTTGACCTCCCATTTCCACTCTGGAATTGCAATCAATTGTAGCATTCCACCTGGATGCCTACACTCTTCGTTTACCTATTGATAATCCAAACATCTAGCCACAAACTCTGCTACATCATTATTTAGATTTGGCCAATAATAAAACTTCTTCACTGCGGTAAATGTCGTTGGATAACCCAGGTGATCTAAATATGGTTTCACATGAAACTCCCTCAAGATCACCTTCTTGAGCTCAATGTTATCTGACACATATATCCTGTCTCTAAATCCGATCAATCCATCTGTCGTCAGACAATAGTCCACATCTTGTGCACCTGTACCATTGCGTGTACCTTTACCTGTACCACTACCTATACATGTACCTGTACTTGTACTCTGCTGCAACCTGTGCATAGGCTCTCTATACCTACCATCATGCTAACCTTCCTGTAAGATATGATGCCGTAAGTCTATCCCATACAAACTCATAACTACTATATGATTTACCTGTATCCACCTGCTAAGAGCATCTACAACCCTGTTCTCCTTTCCTTTGATATATATGATCTCAAAATCAAACTCACGATCGTGGTTGACCATCTAGCTTGCCTGGTGTTCATATTTGGCTGGTCAAATATATACCTCAATCCACTGTGATCACTCATCAATACAAACATCCTACCAAGAAGATAGTGCCTCCACATCTTCAATGCATGAATGATAACTTCCAACTCTAGATCATGTGTCAGATAGTTCTGCTCGTGCTCATTCAGTTTCTATGACTCATAGCACACTACCTTTCCTTCCTGCATAAGGACTCCACCAATTACTCTCTTGCAAGCATTTGTACATACTAGGAACTCTTTGTCCAGGTCTACAATCTTTAACATTGGAGCATGTGTCAACAATTTCTTAAGCTGCTAAAAACTGGCAACACATTCCTCTGTCCATTCAAACTTTTTACCTTTCCTTTGCAATGATGTAATAGGATAAGCATTCTATGAGAAGTTCCTAATGAACCTCCTGTAATAACTTTCCAAACCCATGAAGGATCTCACCCGATCTACGTTTCTAGGAGTTTCCCACTCCATGATAGCTCTTACCTTTTTTGGATCCACTGTTATTCCTATTTCGAGACAACATGTCCCAAGTAATGTACCTCAGTCTAAAAGAAAGTGCACTTGCTGAGCTTAGCATAAAACTTATGCTCTCTCAACAACCCCAACACTGCTTCCAAATGCTCGAAATGTTCTTCTTCATTTTTAGAATACACCAATATGTCATCAATGAACACAATAACAAACTTATCCAAATATGGACACAACTCACTATTCATCAAGCACATAAAGGTAGCTGGGGCATTAGTTAAACCAAATGGAACTATAACAAACTCATAATGCCCATACCTGATTGGGAAGGTTGTCTTGTAAATGTCCTCTTTGATGCATACCTGATGATATCCTAATCTCAAATCAATATTCTAGAACACTGCTACTCCCTTCAATTGATCGAACAAGTCATCAATCCTCGACAACGGATATTTGTTCTTGATGGTCACTTTGTTAAACTACTTGTAGTAAATGCGTAATCTGAGAGTACCATCCTTCTTCTTTACAAATAACACTGGTGCGCCCCAAGGTGATACATTTGGCCTAATGTATCCCTTGTCCAATATTTCCTTGAACTGTAACTTCAGTTCTATCAACTCAGGTGTACTCATCCTCTAAGGTACCTTTGAAGCCGAAGTTGCCCTTGGCACTAACTCAATAGAAAAGTCTAGTTCACTGTGAGGTGGAATATCTGAAATATTTGTGGGAAACACATCCTGAAACTGCTATAGAATTGCGTACCTACTCAAAACATCTGCATCCTCAACTTCCTTACCTTTGTCGCTAGAAATATGCACTACAAATAACACACACCCTTTTCTGCGACTGCGCTTTGCCTGCATAGTTCTCACCATCCTAACTGATGTGGCTTTCTTCTTTCCCTGTAAGACTCTTTGTTCCCCATTATCAACCAATCACTCAATGGATTTACCATAATAATCAAATTTGGTCCTATGAAGGTACAACCAATCCATTCCCAACAACATATTATATGATCCCAACGATAATACATTCAAATGCGATGCTATAGACATGTTGTAACATCCCTAGTGAAAAATGAATGTAATAAGAGTTAATAAAGGCAAAATAAGACCACAGGTAAGGAACACTTATTCCAAGCTAAAAGTTTTGCAAAGATATCCTAGTGGGATCATTGGATGTGTGTTTTGGCTAAGGAAAATTGGCAAAGGCAAAGGAAAAGGCATTAAAAGGAAAAAAGGAATTTTTGGCACATTTATTTATGAAATAATGGAAAACAGGAGAAAATTAAGGTGAAAGGTCACAGGTTGCATGTGAGGAGGAAATTGAAGGAAAATAATGGAAAATGAAGAAATTAGAGGCCTCATTAATAAAAAGTCTTATGAGGATAGGTTGGCAAGTTTCTTAGTAAGTGTAGGCTCTTGGCTTAAGCTTAGTCAGTGTGAAGCCCTTGTTCAGTTCAACTTTGGATCTCTCTCATTATTCTCTCTCTCTCTCTCACTCACTCTTGGTCACTTAGAGTTTTCTTGGAGCACTCTAACTATGGATCAAGGAAGGAAAATAAAGCAAAGGTAAAGGAATGAAAGAAAGCACTAAGGAAGAAGAGCAGGATCAAGTAGCTTCAACATGAATACTTGCAGGTAACTTTTTTCATGTGTGATTTCCTAGCTGGTTTAGACATGCATGGATTTTCATGTTGGTGTATGGCTCTCTTACTGTCAGTAGCATGGTTTTTTCAGGTTATCACAGTGGTTTTCAGCTTAGCCTTGTGTTTTTCTGGATGTGATGGTGTTGCGATGTTTATTTCGGTTGTTGAGCTTTGGTTTTCCGAATGGATTTCAAAATCCAGGGTAGAGGTGATCTCAAGTTTCATTCCCAAAGGCCTAGGAATCCCTTGACTAGTTTTGGCGGAATACATGGTAAAGCCTAAGGGAGGAGTCTTAGTTTAGGGCCTAGTGATTCAGGTTTGGATTACGGTAAAGCCTGAGAGACTGGTCTTGGTTTAGGGCCTAGTGATCTGGGATTGGATTGCAGTAAATCCTGAGAGACAAGGAGAGGAAAAATTCCTCAAGGATAGTGATGGATTCTGGATGGAATTCCAAGTTCGGTTTGGTTGTGATTGGAGCACCGGTTTTGGCATGATCACGGTTTGATGAGGGCAGAGGTGGTTTAACATCTAGATTCCCTTGGTGGTTCTTGGATTGGTTATTCTATGAGATCCCACATTTATGATTGTAATAGGACATGAGGGTGAATAGATGAAAGAGAGATTTGGTTCAACCATGTTTATGGTTAGGTAGTAATTGGAAGTCCCAAACTTGGTCAAATTTTCCTATGATTGATAAAAGCTAAGTTCTCTTACCTTTTCACTTGTTTATATGTGGATTTAATGGTTGTCATATCTTTGATATTTATACGGTTTTATGCTTCTTATAAGCATGGTTATATGACTGGTTCATGTCATGGTTATTTCATGAATTTACTTGTAATTTCTAAATGGATGGATGCAAGACCTAATTGATGTATAACGGTTCAATGGAGAAGGTGGTGATCCTTCTAGTTATTTTTAATAATTTCTTTCAGTCATTTATGTTATGCCTTGTATCCTAGACTTGGAGGTTGCATTTATGCCAAGTGTTTGACAGAATGTCAGTCCTAGTTGGGGATTCTTAGGCCTAGTCCTGAGGTTGATATTTGATTTTTTTATCTTGTCATCATGTCTTTTATGGATTTTGAAGGTTGTAACAAGTTCTGGTCAGAGGCAAGGATTATGAGCTAGAGAAGTGGCTCAAATCTCAAGGATGTTGGCACAGGTCTATTGAAAAGAGTCAAGGGACGTTGGCACATAGGCCTGTGAGTGTGAATTTGGATTCTAGACGTTGTTATGCCTATAGCATGAGAGTGACCAAGGGTTAAAAGGCTTAAATCATCAGTGGGACTCAGGGACAGGATATATGAGTGGCTGACATGTCTTCTGAGGGTGTTGTTGCTGATGTGGATGGGTTTTTTGATATGTTTCATTGATTCCATTTCCTTAAGGTCACCAAGGAATTTGAATTGATTATAGTGACCTCTCTCATCGCATGTTTACCCCGG
>APFE030035327.1:83896-134635 GCA_000404065.3 Pinus taeda | reverse complement strand
TTTTATTTTTTATTTTTCTAATTTAATCTAATAATATTATAAATTTGACATACTTATCTAAAATGTATATCTATCAAGAGTATGCACTTCATTATTATGAATGTAATGATACACAATACAAATGGTTGTTACGTCTCTATAATACTAGTGTAGCCCCCTTATTGTTATTGTTGTGCCCATGTAGCCCTCATATTGTTATTGTGGTGCACCATAGAAGCCCACTATTGTTATTGTTGTGTCTTCACATTATTATTGTTATGTAGGCTCTGATTATATTGTGACCCCTTAGACTCCTATATATACAAAGGAGACCTTGTCATTTGAATCATCGAAGAATTGTTCATTTATGTAATGTAAAGGAGGTTTTCCCCTCGAAGAAGATACTTTTTAAGTTGTTGATCTATACTTTTGTTACTTGGTTACATAACATTTGGTATCAGAGCTTTGGATTCTAGGGTTTTGCTACTTCAAATAGGTCATTGTGGCATTTTCACTATAATTTTTTTCTATGAAGCTTCAGAAGCTGAAATTGTGACCACGTGCAACCAAAATCTTGGTAAAATTTGTGTTGGTATTTTAGATCATGGTTCGCTATATGTTCTGAGATATGGTCCGAAGAAGTTTGGGTTTTTTGACGCTCTTGAATTCAGTCACAAACAGGTGACCTAGGGAAAATCATCATAACTTTGGTTTCATACATCGGATTTGAATTCTATAAAAAGTGACTGAACTTGCATGGACTGTAGGTTTTTGTTTAGTAATTTCAGGTCTAAAGGTTGAAGCAATGACATGTGGTATTTCGTACAACTTTTTTCTACTAAACTAGTCTATAATCAAGTCATCGTGGGATATTTGAAATAATTATATAATAAAGAATCCAATGTTGGTCAGAATTGTGGCATTGTAAAGAAGATTCATAGGGACACCACAGGGCCAAATTTCAGACCTTGGAAATCTGAAATTACAAAGATACAACAATTTCAATATCAAGCTCCTAAAAAGCAAGAAAAGGGTGTGTATTTTTTTAAATTTTGCATAACTTTTGTTTGAAAAATCAATTTGAAGTGATTCAAAGGGCATATTGAAGTATAGATATCAGTGTTTGGTTTTAAAATGCCTCCAAAACAAAAGAAATCATCACCCATTAAGCCCTCAAAAATATATACTATGACGCATGAAGAGGAAGAATTGCAACATGATATATCAAAATTACAAGACCAAGTGCAACAAATTTCGCTTTCACAAAGAAAAACGAAAGAGGACATGGATGGATTAAAAGGGGACATGGATGGATTAAAAAGAAACATGGATGGTTTAAAAGGGGACATGGATGGATTAAAAGGCAACATGGATAATTTAAAAATAGCAATAAAAGGCAACATCAATGGTTTAAAAGCAGGCATGGAAGCAATGCTGAATGCTAATATGGAAGGATTGACAAAGTTGTTGCAAGAAAATCTTCTAGGAGATGACAAGATAATCCATGAAAATCATGATGAGGACAAAAGGAATATGAATTATGATTTTAGAGACTCCAATGTGCGGTTTAAGAACCACCACATTCTGAAGATAGACATGAGGAAGTTTGATGGCAAGGATCTAGTAACATGGATACTACAGATGGAGCAATATTTTGATCTACAGGATTTGCAACCCTCACAAAAGGTGTGTATTGTATCTCTATATTTAGAAACCAATTAGTTTGTATGGTATAGATGGCTTTGTTCTCGTAAACCACTTGTCACTTAATCAATTTTTACAGAGGAAGGCACTATTCAAACAGTGTTGTCAAAACTTGACGAAGAAAGAAAAATAATATTTGAGCCTGAAGCAGTGATAGAAATGAGAACTTGACAACTACATAATTGATCAATTTCAGAATATCTCATTAAGCGGAAGAACTTACCCATTGAAGATTCCACATGGGAGGATGATAATTTTATACAGAAGCATCCAGAACTACTCAAGCGTTGAAGACAACACTTTTTTTAAGGAGAGGGGTAGGTTAGGTCCCTATAATACTAGTGTATCCCCCTTATTGTTATTGTTAGTGTAGCCCCCTTATTGTTATTGTTGTGCCCATTTATCCCCCATATTGTTATTGTGGTGCCCCATAGAAGCCCACTATTGTTATTGTTGTGCCCTTAAACTATTATTGTTATGTAGGATTTAATTATATTGTGACCCCTTAGACTCCTATATATACAAAGGAGATCATGTCATTTGAATCATCGAAGAATTGTTCATTTATGTAATGTAAAGGAGGTTTCCCCCTTGAAGAGGATAGTTTTTAATTTGTTGGTCTATATTTTTGTTACCTGGTTGCATAACAATGACTTGGTTGATGTGCACATTTTTTTATTATAGCTATTCTCACTCACATCAAATTTCCTAATTCATGTGTGATTTTTTTTGTTAGTTTGTTTACAAATTGGTGGAACCAACCCATAGTTTGAGGAATTGTACCTAGGGGCATCTTCGTTGTCAAAGTCGCCTAGTAATGGCACTTGGTTTGGGCC
This sequence comes from Pinus taeda, assembly GCA_000404065.3. Lineage (NCBI taxonomy): Eukaryota > Viridiplantae > Streptophyta > Pinopsida > Pinales > Pinaceae > Pinus > Pinus taeda. The sequence goes on along the minus strand of APFE030035327.1, from coordinate 132,116 downwards.
ACATCAACCCATACCCATGACTGAATTTGTGCTCATGGAGTTTCAAAGCAGTGACTTTTTCACCACATAATAATTTTTCACAAATCATTTTGTAACCATCGGGCAAATGACCACCAATCTGGATTTTTCGCTATCCATTGAAGTGTTCTAAAGCATTCCCCTATGATGTTAGAAGCCAAACAATCCCAAAAAGAATGAGAATTTTGGGTTACATGGTCCAAAAACCTATTTTTGAGCATATGCATGGTTCCCTACCGATATTATGCACATACGCAGATCTGACCATGATAGCGAGCACATATTTGTGCTATGTCTTCCACTATGACCTACGCACATGACTTAATATAAGTACAAATAAAAAGTGATTTCTAGAAGTTTTTTTGGGGGGATATTTCCCAACTGAAAGCTTCGAGCTTATGCTTACTTGGGCCTTATCTCTCTATTCATGAATCCAATTCCCTCTCTTTGTGGAACCCTAATCCCTCCTTTTGAGGATCTCATCCCTTGAGAAGAGGATCTCAAACCTCCTCCTCTTGGTCTATAAATTCAACATAGATCAGAGGGCTAAGAAGGATTGCTGAATGTAAACTTATGTTGTTGGAATAGGGTTAGAAGGCTTGTCACCTAGGAGAGGATCGGCAACTATTGAGAAGAGACTTGCAACATCAAAGTTGAGGTTCTATTTCTCTTTCTTGTTCAAATTTAATATAAAAGAGTGTTTCTTTCCCACTCTATTTGTTCAATGGAGTTGATGAATTGTGTGTTTACTTCATTTTGCCATTGATAATGATATTAGGTACTAGTTTCCTTGATCACTATTATGGGTCTTTTGAGTCATTTATCTATCATATGCCTTTGATCCTTCGTTGCTATTATGTTTGCAGGCCTGGATTCTGAGCATTGAGGAGTTGCATCAAGCTATAGCGAGGATCTTCATCAGGAATTTCGTTTGAAAGGTATGGATTTCTTCTTCCACCATTCTTGCTTGTGATTCAATAGGAATGAACTCAGGGAAATATTTAATAGTTTGTCTCTTTGTTACTATATTTAATCATTGAATCTAGGGAGATTTCTCTTGTCTGCAAAAGTGATTTGTTTGCATAACAGAATAGCACTTGGTTTGGGCCACACTAACCCACACCCATGGCTGAATTTGTGCTGATGAAGTTTTGAAGCAGTGACTTTTTCACCACATAGTACTTTAACGAAACACTTTGTCACATTCTACTCTATACCCCAATCGATATTTAATCCATACTTTCCTATCAAAACTTGTGGTTATATTTCTATGATTTTAGTCAACATATTGTGACTCTCTTTCTTAAAGGTTAAGGATATTGTTAAAATTCGAGTTTAGGCCATGTTAAATTATTCATGGAAATAATTTTCGCCTTCCAAACAATGGGAATTATTAATACCCAACCATCTTCCTTGAACTCAATTGAAATGCAACATAGGTGATCGTCGTTAAGCTAGGGGGACAATTATCAAAACCTAACCATCTTCCTTGAAATATATATAAATGTGACATCGAGATAGTTGTTGAGCAAGGGAAGATGGTCTTCATTGCATTAGATCAAGTTATGTTTTTTAAAACTATTAAGAGGATAGTCTACCTTTAAAGGGGCCAACCAAGAAGTTTTCAAATATTCATAATTGATCAATGGGTTCCATTAAGTATATTAAGGACTACAAACGTATTTGGACATTTTCAACATCTAAAGGGACAAACCATAAATTTTACATTCATTCATGATGGATTAATGGGCTCTAAGTGTATATTAGAGATTACAAAGGATATTACATGGTTTCAAAAATTTATGATAGAGTAATATGATCAAGGAGTAGATTAGGTACCTTTGAAACCATGGTATTTACTTGACATGCATTACCATTTCTTATCTTACTTCTTATTTTATTTTCCTTTCCTTTTAGAATGTCCCCTCACATGGTATATGTGTAATTTTATTGCCCAATGATATATAGGTCATTTGGGTTTTAATGTTTTTTATAAACATGATTATAGTTGTGTCATGAGATATTTCTCTTCTTGTATTGAGGCATTGTGGATTACATCCTTTGTGATATAAGAAAGCACATTATCATTTACGCCGTTCAATTTACCTACTGCAATCACATTGTTTCTCTTTACCTTATTTTATTAATTTTGAGACCTTTTCTTTACATCATGGTATATCTTAAGTCTTTTCAAATTGTCCAATAACAATTCATGCCATAAGTGTGAAATGGAATGTTTGAAATTTTTATTTCATATTGGTCATACGGATTGATTCAAATTGGATCATTGTATTATTTGTCATCCATTTTGATGCTTTCAAAGTGAAAAAGGTGGAGGAAACAACTCATAAGACCATTTTATTAGTAGGTCGCAATTTGACGAATTCAGGTGTGAAACCTTTCGTAAGTAGTTTGAGGCATCAAATGCCATTTTATTTATTTATTATTTTTTTTTTTGAGGGGGGGGGGGGGGGTGTGGTTGGTGTAGGTTTATAAGTTTGTTGCTTAAGTGTGGAACCCCATAGTGCTATTCTACACATAGATACCTTTCCAACAACATAAGAATCACCTTAATCAAAGTTTGTATGAAAAAATTATGCCATTTCAATGTTAATCGACATATTTCGCCCACCATGATTCAAATGGATGCCACATCAACCCCGATTATTCATGGAAAAGGGGTTAGCCACATGCTCATGATGACAACTATTCTAAAAATACATATTATAATTCTATTTAAGAGTTGGAGTCAAACTTAGCCACTAGTAGGCTATTGAGTCATGTTATAACCGGGTCACTGGGAGGAAAGAGTTTCCATTCTATTGGAGTGCATTTTATTCCATAGATGAGCAGAGTAGCTGAGAGTTGATAGAGAGAGAGAAACGAGAGAAGGTTTGTGTATTGTAGCATATTATGGACCATAGGTCTCACCTTTTTATACTTGCATCCATTCCCATTCAGAGAAAGAAAGAGTGGAGTAGCCTCACCTTCCAACTAGGTTTTCTCCCGAAAGAATTTCCTAGGTCATATTTTGTGTTATTGTAGTTTGTGAGTGATTGTTCTATTTTTTCTCTATTTTCTACATAATTATAATTTTCATGCACCCATGGGGGGTGGCTCAATTGGTGATCATCATGTCATGAAGTAATATGTAAATTGTGATATTCAAAGTTCAAATCCCCCTTGTATGTTTATCACAAAAAAAAAAATTATAATTTGCATTCATACACAATAAACAATAATTAACAGATCCAAAAATCTAAGGAGAAATTAACCCTCATAATGTATATTTCATATTTTCTAATATATTTTAGTAGATTTTTTGTGAAAATTTGTCCAGTATAATATCTAGGGTAGTTTATGGATCATATTAGTATCATAGTAGGTCTCTTTGGTTATATTGTGGGGAGTTGTAGGGTATCTAGATTAATTAAGCCAAAAGATATAAAACCATAGCCATGGCCAACAAATCTATTAATAACCCTCAAGATCCCATAGAGACCGAGAGAGGTTTGTGCAGCTAGAAGCACAAGTCACCTATATAAATTTTAATGTGTTCCTCCACGTGGTGGCCGTAACCGATAAGCTTAATTTATTCAGAGAATATGGGGGTTCTAATGCAAAGGTCATACCAGAGGGGAGATTGGGAAGAACCATAGAGGGAGTGTAAGAAAGAACCTAAAAAGGATCAACCCATTTCAATGTTGTGAACCATTTACAACCCCTTCTCAAGATGGAAGAAAAGGTCAACATCAAGCCATCCCAAGGTGAGATTGTTGCTTTTAATTTAAGTCACTAGTTGTGGTAGTTAGAAGTTTATTTTAGTGTTCAATGTTTAGAAGAATAATAGAAAATTTCATTTTTTCATATGAAATTAGAGGGTCGTGCCTTGACCTGGTGGGAAAGCCACATAGAGACCTTGAGGTTGGAGGGAGATCCTCTAATTACTAAGTGCGAGGATTTGAAAACTCTCATAAAATAACATTTTTACCTTATCAAGTATGTAGAAGACTAGTGGATCCAATGTCATTACCTTGGGAAGAAACAAGTGCAGAGAGTAGAAGAATATTCTATAAATTTAGAAAGATGGACATAATGTTGGGTATCTTTGTAAAGAGCCCAATTGTACTCCTCAAGTATATGGGGAGTATACATAACCATCCATGGATGCAATTGATGTTTCTAAAACCCAAAATGATGGATGAGGCTTGTGTGCATGCACAATACCTAGAAAGCATAGGCCAAAAGAAAAGAAAATTTAGTGGGTCAAAGAAGGAGCACCAGGAAGCTTCTAAGGAAGGGAAGAAGAAGTGGAAAGTGGGAAAAGATAAAAAGACTATATCCAAAAAATACTAGTGTGAATATAATAATGACCACTACAGCCACTATAACATTGATGATCATGCAAAGGAAAAGTGTTAGAAGTTGCATCCAAACCTTAACTCGAAGAACAAAAAGAAAGGTGCTAAGAAGAAAAATCTCATGGCCACTTATTCGACTAACCAAAACGTGGATGAGAAGATTGTTTGTATATTAGTGAAAAAGTGGGTGAATTTGAGTAGCCTTTAGCAACAATAGGGGAAGGAAATGAAAATACTCTTCCATATAAAGATATAGGTTAAGAAGATGAAAATTAATGCTCGATTCAACTTAGGATCACAAAAAAATCTCATAGTTGTAGATTTGATGAAGAAAGTGGGACTAGAGACTCATGATCATCTTAGCCCACATCCATTAGGATGGGTCAACAAGCAGGTATAGATAAAGGTAAACAAATAGTGCATAATCAAATTTGCTATTAGTTATAACTTTATAGATGAAGTAGAATTGGATGTAGTTCCACCAGACATACGTGGTGTTGTGTTTGGTAGACCTTATATGTACATGTGGGATGCCATCTTCATCTGGAGAGTTAACCAATACTGCCTCATCAAGGATGGAAAATACTTAATCACAAATGAGCACAAGGGAAAGTCAAAGATCTCGTTGGTAAGTTCCAACCATGCCAAAAATTTGATCAGTTCTAGCAAGAAATATGTTTTGTTATTTTTATGAGAAAAATAGTCTATAGAAGAGTCCATGAGAGCTAAGTCATCCCTAGAGGGATGCATTAAGGAGAATAAAAACCAACTAGTGGAGTTGCTACTACTTACAAGGGTGTGTTAAAAGAGCCTAAAGGGATACCACCCAAGAGGGAAGTGGAGCACGAGATCCAATTATAACTAGACTCTCAATTGCCAAACATTGGGTTATACATGTAATCCATTATAGAGGAAAATGAGGTGAAGGAGTAGTTGTAGTAGCTACTGGAATAGGATGTCATTTAACCAAGTATGTCACTATGTGGGTCACCCATTATAATTGTTCCTAAGAAGGATGGGACTTGGTGGATGTGCATTAATTGTAGGGCGTTAAACAAAATTATGCTCAAGAATAGGTACCCCATACCCAGGATAGATGGTCCATGGGATCAGTTGCAATAAGCCAATTACTTCACCAAGTTGGACCTAAAGTCATGGTATCACAGGGTTTGATTCAGAGAAGAGGATACCTAGAAGACCACCTTTAAAACTATACCAGGTTTGTATGAGTGATTAGTCATGTCCTATGTAATGAACCAACTATGTTTATGAGGTTAATGAATGATATATTATGCCTTTTTGTATATTCATTTGTTATTGTTTATTTGGATATTATATGGGTATATATTTCTACATGGGAGGAGCACATCTCACATTTGATGTAGGTACTAGAGACATTAAAGAAGCATCAACTACTGGAAAATCTTAAGAAGTGTGAGATTACATAATAGTATTTGGTGTATTGGGATATATGATAGGTGGAGGAGATTTGGAGATATATCTTTCCAAGATGGAGTCTATCATGAAGTGGTTGGTGCCTAATAATGTTTCTAATCTTAGGAATTTTTTTGGGGAAACACAATACCTAAGGAAATTCATATTTTCATTTTCAACAATAGCAACACCACTCCATGCCATAATAACAAGTGGTAAGTGTTTCCAATGGGGAAGGGTCAACATAGGGCTTTTTAGGATTTAATGAAGAATATTAGTCAAGCATCAGTCATGACATAACCAAACTTGCGATAGTCATCCAAAGTGGAGATAGATGCAAGTGGGTATGCTATGAGAGAAATTTTTATGTAGGGAGGAAGGACTGTATGCCACTATTCTGACATGTTTCATGGGGAGGTTATCAACTACCCTACCTATGAAAGGATCTCTATTCCTCGGTGCAAGTTGTGAAGAAGTGGAAACACCATCTAATGGGAAAGAAGTCATCAATGCACATATATCACTAGGAACTACAATACCTGCATGCCTAAAGTAATATATAAAAAACCAGACATTACAAGTGCATGGGTTTTTTACAATAGTTTCATTTAGTGATCAAGTATACGAAGGGCAATAGATACACGTTGGTCGGCATGATTTCAAGGCCACCCACATCAAATATCACAAATTTGGGAACTCTTATGTACACGGACCCTTTCACCCATGATGTATATAGAGAGGAATACATAGAGGATGAGGACTTCAAGGAGGTGTTTCAACAATTGAAAAGCTAGAGTCATACCATCTCAATAATGGGTTACTCCATAGGGTAGATAATTTATAGGTTCCAAAAGGTGAGTGAATGTTTTTTATCAAAGAGGCCCACACCTCCAAGGTTATAGGGAATTTTGGTGTAGGGAATATAGTGGCGAACTGGCAGAGGTATGTGTATTGGCCCAAGATGCAAGAAGAGGTAGTAAAATCTATAAGAGGATGCATGTTTTGTTGTACCAACAAGCCTATTAATAGGAAACACATTCTATACCATCCCTTTCTTATACCCACTAGTCCTTGGAAAATAATTTAAATGGACTTTGTGAGACGTTTACCAACAACCAGGAAGGAACATGACTGCCTTTTCATGGTAGTTGACAAGTTCAACAAGATGTGTGTTCTAATTCCCTATATAAATATCATCAATGATAAGAAGCAATGAAATTGTTCTTTGGATAAGTCTAGGTGCACTTTGGGATACCAAGGAGCATTGTTTTAGACAAGGACACAATATTTCTTAGTGTATTTTGGAATACATTGTGGTAGAATATGAACATGAAGTTGAATAAGTCTATAACATTCCATGCACAAACATATGAGAAAAATGAAGTAGTCAACAAGGAATTGGTGTAAGATTTGAAGGGTTACAATCAAAATAAACTTAAGACTTGGGATGAAAAATGGGTATAATATAACACTCTTATAACAAAGTAGTCCAAACCTTTACTACTAAGTCCCCATTTGAAACTTTTGTTGAGTATCTTCCACCTTCACTTTTGGATATTGCATATGGCCCACAAGGGGGAGTATGTTTAAGAATATAGGGCAATCAAAATTAAATAGATTCTTCTTAGTATGATAACAATTTGTGAAGTTATTTTGCAATTTTATCTTAGCTTGATATTCATATTACTATTAGTATGTGTTTGCTTCATCAAACTGATATAAAAAAAAAGAGAGATAAGAACACAAAGTATTTGGCTTTCTGCCAGGGCCAAAACCTCTCCTTCTTGGAGAGGAAAACCCACACAAAATTCTTCTTATAGATATTCCAATTGACAAATTCCAAGACCATGACCCTTGACCTACTACACCACTCCAATACCAAGACACCAATCTTCTTCTTTGTCATTGTTGAGATCATCATCATCATTATAGTGCCAAGATGGTTCCTTCAACTAGGTCACTATTGTATCATGACTACTCCATTGAGATCATCATCACTACTGCAACCTTCATTGAGATTATAACCTTCAAGAACGAGTTCATGAATGTAATTGTTCCTTAATGTAGGTTGAGACAAGGTGTGTCACTATGAGATCCTTCCATTAGGTTGAGATTATGATGATCCATGTTTACTCCTTCTTATTATGCCAAGGCTGTAATAATCATTGTCATCAGTGAAATCCTTTCCATCATAACTATGCTGAGACTGCCACAAATATACCACCTAGATCCTCTTAATCATTAGTATCTCGAGATAGTATCTATGCTTAGAGATTATGCAGAGACTGTATGAATTCCAATATAGTGCTAGTGCCTGTGTTTAGAATGAATTCCAAGATAGTATATTGATGTAGGAGAATCGAGATACATCTATATACGCGAAGGCTGTTAGATGACACATCCGAATATTTTTCAATGTAATATCGAGACTTTACTTGTCACAATTATGATGAAACTATCTTATTGTTCCATGCCTCTCCATATGAAGTCCTGAACAACTACTTTCCTGAAATGAGGATCTTTGATCCTATACCCATCCGAGATCTCCTTCCTGCACCTCATACCCAACCGAAATGTCAAAGAAGAATGCGAGTTCACTTCTGCCTCTTTTCTTTGACCTTGACTAGGTATTTATAGTGGTTACGTCCATATATGCAAGCCGAATTGAAGGTGTGAATTGACATGTCTATTTATTAAGCCGACATGACTGCCATTTAGTTAATTAATTCAATTTTGAGGCCGGCGTGATGATCTCCTTATCATTTTGCTTGTAGACTTCTTGTGCTTTTTTTGGAGGATTGATCTTGGTCTTATAGGGTTGCTCTAGGCTAGAATACATTTTACATAGGCTCATAAAGAGCTCCTCCATACATGATTTGACTCTTTGACTTTATTAATAAATCCTAAAGACATCAAGAAGAATTCTTTGACCTAATGACATTTCTTGCTCAGGAAACCCATACAACAAGGCATATAAAATAAATTTATTCTCTTTTATTACATCATTTATAAAGATCATGTCATTATGAAGACCGAACCTAGTTACACTTTATTCAACACTCCCTCTAAACTAGGGAGGTATTCATAAAGGTACTTGGCCATTCTCAATCTGAATAATTTCTCATAAGAAGAATCAGATGTGCAATCCATCTGTTATAACATAATTTCAACCAACATTTTTTTTCATTTAGCAAGGTGTTGACTAACAACTCTATTTATCACTGAGACCATAGCACACAATGTTGGTGAGATCAATGAATGATAGACATGCATCATCATTGTATCTCTTAGGTTCATACCCACCCGCGTGTTCTCCGAGTATGCCCTATTAGGACTATTCTCATCTTTGGTTCCTAGCCCTAAAGAATATCGGTCCTCTTGCCCACCCTTGTCTTGGATGCCCTACCACATCCTCAAAGAGTGTTGGATGTCAAATGATTACACAATCCTCCATTCTTTCTTCCAAACTGAAGACAAGAATGTCGTGTCTAACCCTCTCTTTTAAGCAGGGATGAGTTCCAAGTTTCTCTTCACTTAGAAACTTACTCGAGTTCCTTTACTCATAGGAACCTCTCAGAGCTCCCTCTTAAATAGGGACGCTATCATCAATACTTTATAGGGTCTTCTAGTTAACTGATGATCCAAGACCTCGATGTCATCAATTTCTTCATATGTAGGGTTCAACCATCCATCACTTTCGTTCATCATGTCATTCCTTCTTTCCTGGAAAGTATCCTCCTTGGCTTTACATCTGGGACTTCCTTCATAGGGCCATATATCTTCCTTCAATGGTGATTTCTGTAGAGTCACAAGGTACATAGTTGTGACATTCTTCACAACTCTACTTACCTTGGCCCTGCACACATACCCAGACTTTCTCCAAGAGGTCATAAACCAAAAAAAAATCACATATTACCTTTTTGGTGATGGCCTTTTCCAGTGATGTCTTGTTATAGGTATCAACACCCTACATATATGTTGACACATCTCATAAAGATATCTGTTGTCAAGGGTCTTCGTATTTTCAGACTTCCATCAAAGTCTTCATATCTTTTCGTGTGATTTCCTAGTCAAATATTCCTAATCCTTTGGATGTTGATTTCCTTCATCATGGTAGAATATTTTATGATCTCTTCCATCCTCACACCTTCCATTCCTAGGAGTTTTCAATCAGAGTTTCTTTAATTGTAGTCAACCACCTGATAGGACATATTATGTTGATTTCATCTAGAGATACTTATGCCTTCTTGCATCCTTTCAGAGGAGGAGATCATTTTTCTTTTGATCTGCTTGATCCACGTTACTTGCAACCATATGACACAGCATTACAATATTAAACACAAGCATACGTACCTCATTTTACATTTAGGTTTCTTCTAGAATATTCTTTGATTGAAAATACCTTCAATCCCTTGATCTGCTTCATTTCTCATGTCATCATACCATCATCTCATGAATTCCTTAAATTGGATATTTTGATGAAACACTTGTTGCCTTCCCAGATTAGTGGATCCTCTGCTGAGGTTTCTATCATAGAATCTTGAGGACCTTGCATGTCTCTATCTGGAAATTTTTTTCCCTTTTGACTTCTTGTCCTTTCCTTTGATGTTCAATGAGATTTCCAAGATCTATGTCCTTCATGTTTGACTGCCATGGATTTTTCCCCTTCATGATTCCCATGGTGATATTATGAGCTTTTGTTTCCATGATGCCACGATGCATCTTATTATCATGATCATATTAGCAGAAGATTTGGAGCTTGTGATAGGACCCTTTTGTGAGGGAATCCATCTCACTCATAGTAGAGGTCTGCTACTCCCTTTTCCCTTGGCCTTTTTCTTCAGCTTCCTCCATCCTTCCGGCGATATAAGATTATTTCCATAACATTGAATCTTAGTTATGTATTTCTGTCTTGAAAACTTCCATTGCCTTTCTGCACACATTTCCATAAACTTCCATTTCTAAAAACTTCCATTTCCTTTCTGCACACATTTCCATAAACTTCCATTTCTGAAAACTTCCATTTCCATAACATTTAATCTTAGTTATGTTATTCTATCTTGATGTATCAAAGAGCAGTGAACAGTTTGATAATCGTCGGCAAAGGCATAAAGTAGACCACTAGGTAAATTAGGCCCAATTTACTTCAAGGATGAACATAAGCCACAACCAACCTCAGGTAAATCGTACTCAATTTTCTTCAAAGATGAATATCAATAGAAGCCACAATCACTAGGTCAGTAGATTCGATAATCGCAGGAACTTCTTTAATGGTAAATATTTCTCATGTCATAATTTTGGACACAAAGCTGCTCAATGTGTTGCTTACAAAACCATCATGACTAGAGAAGCACGAAATGAAAGGAATGTGACAGGGATCAAGAAAAGTTCCTATAATAACTTTTCTCTTCTTGATAATGAAATAGAATGCTCAATCTGTAACAATTTTGGCCATGAAGAATATGAATGCAGGAGTAAATTTCGGCAAATATCACAAAAGGAGCAAACTCCATTAAATCCCAAAATATGGAGAAAGAAAGAACCACAAACAGAAATATGTGGTATAGCCTTGTATGCAGAAGGACAAGAAAACTAGTGGTACATCAACAGTGGATGCTCAAAACACATGACAGGTGACAAAGAAAAAATACACTCATATAATGCCTTAGGAAAAGAAAAGAGTGTCTCATTTGGAAATGACACTCCTGCTATCATAAAAGGTAAAGGCTATGTTTTCTTGAAAGAAAAAGTTAAAGCTAGGAATGTTATATATGTTGATGGCTTAAAGCATAACCTGCTGAGTGTGAGTCAAATGTGTGATCAAGGAAATGAAGTAGTGTTTCGATCAAATGGATGTGTTGTTCGTGAGCTTGATACAAGAGAAACCATGATTAAAGGTACAAGAACTCCAAAAAACCTATACATACTCAAGGGAGGACAACAATAGTGCTATCTAAGAAAAAATGATGAAAATTTGCTATGGAACAGAAGATTGGGACATCTAAGCTTTTCTCAAATAAGAAAAGCATGCAGATTCCAGGCAATTCGTGATCTTCAAGATATCAACATTCCTGAAAATACTATATGAAAATCATGTCAATTCGGTAAACAAACCAGATCTCAATTCATCGAAAAGGAAAGGTCAACTAGCAAGCCTCTTGAACTTGTTCATACTGATTTATGTGGACCATCAAGGAAAAAGTCACCTCGTGGAGAAAAATACTTTATATTGTTCATTAATTATTTCTTGAGAATGTGTTGGATAGGTCTTCTAAAGCATAAAGATGAAGCATTTGAAAAGTTCAAAGCTTTCAAAGCTTTGGTTGAAAATGAATCAGATCACAAATTCAAATGCCTCAGATCTGATCGAGGACGGGAATTTACCTCGGATGAATTCTTTGAATTTTGTGAACAAATAGGGAATAAAAAATTAGTTCTCCACTGGAAGGACTCCTCAGCAAAATGGAGTGGTAGAAAGAATGAACAGAATTGTTCAACAAGTGGTTCATACTATGCTAGATGAATTTGGAACTCCTTCAACCTTCTAGGGTGAAGTTGCATTCACCGCCGTCACTATTCTCAACCAAGAAAATGTTCGGGTAAACAACACTCAAACTCCACATGAACTTTGGTATGGAAAAACTCCTACTATAAAGTACTTCAAAGTTTTTGGAAGCAAATGTTACATCAAAAGGGCTGATGAAAAACTTGGTAAGTTTGAACCTAGAGTAGATGAAGGTTTTCTTCTTGGCTACTCGTCCCGAAGTAAAGGATATAAATGTTATAACAAAAGACTTGGGAAAATTATTGAAAGTATTGATGTTGTAGTTGATGAAGCATGCGAAAAATCAAAACAGATAAAAACTGAATATTATGACAATGAAGAAGATGAGGATCATTTTCCCACATCAAATCACACTGATTCTGAAGAAGAAACCAATGAAGCACCAGAAGAAGAGATAATGATAGAAGAAAAGACTCCGTCCAGGTATGTTCAGAAAAATCATCCATAAACTCAAATTTTAGGGGAAAAAGGGGTAGGTGTGTAGACAAGAAGAACTATTGTTGAAACCTAAAGCTATCTAGCATTACTATCTTCCACTGAACCTCAAAATGTAAATGAAGCATGCAGAGATGAATGTTGGGTCAAGGCCATGAATGAAGAACTTGATAAAATTGAAAAGAATAATACTTGGGAATTAGTTCCTAGAGCTCATGATAAGAATATCATAGGAAGTAAATGGATATTCAAAAACAAGCTGAACGAAAATGGAGAAGTTATTAGAAACAAGGCTAGACTTGTTTGCAAAGGATATGGTCAACAAGAAGGTATAGATTTCAAAGAAACTTTTGCACCTGTTGCTAGACTTGAATCCATAAGAATGTTTCTAGCTCTTTCTAGTTTTCAGAAATTCAAATTATATCAAATGGATGTAAAATCTACCTTTCTTAATGGAGTCTTAGAAGAAGAAGTCTATATTGAAAAACCAGAAGGATTCATTCTTGGAAATGATGCAAAAATTGTATGCAAACTCATAATGTCTCTTTATGGTCTAAAACAGGCTCCAAGGGCCTGGTATTACTATCTTGACAAATATCTCCACCAATAGGGTTTTTTAAAGGGGTTAGCAGATAGCAATCTATATACAAAGATTGACACTCGTAAATTGCTAATAATTGTTGTTTATGTTGATGATATCATTTTTGGTAGCAATGAAGAATCCATGAGTCATAATTTTGCTTTAGTAATGCAACAAGAATTTGAAATGTCCTTGCTTGGTGAACTCATCTACTTTCTTCGTCTACAAGTTCAGCGAAATAAAGATGGTATTTTTCTCTCACAAACCAAATATCTCAAACAAATCCTGAAAAAGTACAACATGGAAGATTCTAAACCAATATGTACCCCAATGGTGATAGGATGCAGTCTCATCTCAAATGATGAATTATCAATGGTACATCAACCAACGTAAAGATCCATGATTGATAGTCTGCTTTATCTAATAGGTACCTGACCTAACATCATGCATGCAGTAGGAATAGTTAGAAGATTCCAAGCAAATCCAAAAGAATCACACCTTCAAGTAGTCAAAAGGATTTTCAAATATCTTCAAGGAACACAAAACTTTGGTTTATGGTATCCTAGAGATACAGATCTTACACTTCATGCATATACATATGAAAATTGGGTAGGAAGTATTGATGACAGAAAAAGCACTAGTGGTGGTGCATTCTATATGGGTTCCAGGTTAGTGTCTTGGTTCAGCAAGAAACAAAGTTCAATTGCATTATCTATAGCTGAAGTAGAATACGTGGTTGTTGCATCTTGCTGCACACGACTACTTTGGATAATGAAAACCTTGCAAGACATTCAGATCACATGTGCCCCACCTATCTCCATTCTCTGTGATAATATAAGCACCATCGGTATTTCAAAGAATCTAGTCATGCACTCCAAGACCAAGCACATACCCATCAAATATCATTTTATACGTGAACAAGTGCTTGAACAAAAGGTAAAATTGGTGTATGTTCCCTCCAAAGAACAGGTTGCTGATATATTCACTAAAACATTGCCCAGAGAGACATTTGAATATCTCAGACAAAAGCTGGGAGTAATTGTTGCATCATCCTACTGTTAAATCCTATCTTCTTCAGAGAAAGGTGGTTATACATGAGTTTCATGAAACATAGTCACGTACATACACTAGTTTTTGTGGGTACAATCATGTATATGTTGGTTCGAGGAAAAGAAATGGGCCAGACTCAGGAAGAAAGGGGTTTGATATGGTTTAGTGAATTATCTGCTCTACTTGATGATGGTTATAATCTGTTGATGATATGTGGAAATATGTTGGCTCTCATAAGTTGTTGATAACTTGATGTATATCTGATTGATGATAATGCCTTGATAACCCTTCTAATATATGAAATGATCAGATCTGACAGTGAATATCTGACACAGGTTCAGGGGAAGCATATGCTTCTAATAATGCATTGTTAGCATTATCTTAGAAGATATTGGTACATATTCACATAGTTGTTTTTTATTCAGGTGGAACAAGTTTAGGGGGAGAACATGGTTGCTGGTCTAGATGTTGATTGACAGATGCTACTGATGATAGTTGCTGATGACTATCATGATCTTGTTTAAAATATTTGGTCTCTATTATATATGTCATGTATATCATTTAATGTAAAGGTCATGAAAAGACCTAATTTGTAACCCCACTATGCATGGGACAGATGATGTAATGTTTCTTGTATAAACAATTGGTATATCCCCACTTGGTTGGGTGGATGAGTCAAATTTGGTATATCCCCACTTGGTTGGGTGGATGAGTCATATTTGGTATATCCCCACTTGGTTGGGAGATGGATGTATGTATGAGTCTTTGGTGATAGGAAGGTCATTTGTAATATATGTATAGAGTCATGTTCTTATTTTAGAACACCTTTCTGCAGACCTTGCTTATGCTCAGGGGGAGCATGGACTCGATCATGGGAGCTCAGTCAGGACACTTCAGCATATCAGAGAATTTAGCATGCACTCAGGGGGAGCATGACCCTTTGCCCTTGATGTCAAAGGGGGAGAGTGACTTGGTGTGGTTGTTGTTGCCATCAAGTCCAAAGGGGGAGATTGTTGGCATTATGATTTATGTGTTGTACTTGATGGAAACCCACTTGTAGCAGAGAAACTCAGTTGTATATGGTAACTAGATGAATCTACAAAAGAGATATAAGATGTGACAGAATAGAATGGATTAGAGTATAGCAAGCAAACAAAGTATAGCAAGCAACAGCAAATAATTACAGATCAGTCTTCATAGAATGAAGAAAGAGAGGTATGCACAGGTTCACCATTGACCAAGCCGCATATACACGTAGGATAATAGAACAAAAGGAGCGTATAACGTACACATGCACTTTCACAGAAAGAAAAGCGTGTATACCTTGGAAAACTAAGTTTTGGTCCGAAGTATTTGGTCCATGGTATTTTGATCCATGGTATTCGTCCATGGTATTTGGTCCAAGGTATTGACACTAGGTATTTGATCCAAGGTATTGGTCCTGAGTGGTTTTCGTCCATGGTATTGAGAAATGCCTAAAACTATAAAAGGAGGAGAAGATCATTAGGCCAAGAAAGCATTGAATATATGATGAAGTGTGAGATCTAGTATGTAGGTTATTGTGTTATGGTGCATTGCTGGATCTAAACCAAGGAGGAACCTTAGCGATTGATGAAGGATAAGATCTAATGATGTATCAGGATCTTAAGGCTTGAAGTGAATTATCTTTATGTGGTTTGATCATGTATCTGAATAACTAACGCATGTTGTAGTCTATAAATATGATGATCTGGGTATGAATAAAGTCTAGGATAGTTGTAATGTTTAAATCATCATTTACAGATCTATACGCAGGTTCACTTTAGAAAATGAGCGTATACACACTATTTATGCATACCAAAGCAGCGTATACATCATAAATTTGATTTGATGATCTGTACACTAGTTCGCTTTGAGGAAATCACGTATACACGCAGGTTCAACACATGGGAGTAGCGTATACCTTATAAAATATGTTTTAGTTTCTTCTGTTTGTTGTTGCAATGTTCTGGGTTCTGGCTTGAGTTCCGGTTACTGTATTCTAGTGACAGCATTCTAAAAGATCAGATTGATGGGTTGTCAAAGTGATTGATTGATTCAATTGTGGTTGGTTCAAAAGTAGATTGGTTGATGTAGATATATTTTTGAATGAGGTTATTGATGGATCCAGTCTGAAAATTTATGAAACGTGGTCATTGGAAGAAAAGAGAAGGTTGTAGGCTTCTGTAGGCCGGCAGCTATGTACTAGTAAACATATCAGCTAGTACAAGAGCTAGGGGGTTGTAGATCCCTTCCAGTAGAAGCTAGAGAACGAGAGAAGCTTGTAGCCTTCTGCAGGTAGAAGCCTGTGTACTGGTATAAGACTGCACTAGTACAAAAATTGTAAATTGATTTTTCTTATAATTAAAAGAAGATAGAGACGAAAACAACAGGTGGTTTTTCACCCACATTGGGTTTCCACCTTATATCTTGGTGTTCTTGTGTGTTGCTTATGTGTGATGCTTTATTCTGCTTTTACTATGTTGTCTAATGAATTCCTGATATACTGGTTAAAGTTCAATGCATGATAATTTGGGTAAATCAAAAGATCTTTGCATATATGCTGGTTGCATTAAGTATAGTTGCATATACACGCTAGCTCACTAAGCTAAAGTAGCGTATACAAATCAATTTTGAAAATTGAATTATTGATTTAATAATACTGATTCACCCCCTCTCAATATTATTTCCAACAAAGATGATGGATTTGGAGATTCTTATATTGAAAATTATATTTTAACTAATCAATCTAATCAAAATTATCTGACATCGGGGGATTCATCTCCATCTTTATGCCAATCTGGGGAAGGGCAATTGCATGCATAGGTGCAAAAAGTTCACAATGCTTCAGATCATGATCAAGAGCACAGTGACCCAAAGGTGCAAAATTACAATGATCTAGCTAGAAGAGCTTTTCTCTCTTCAACATCTCATCATTATAACAAAAAATTGCCTCAAAGCATTTTTTATCAACAAACTTTGCCTTATGAGAAGGTGACTCATCTTGAGGAGAAATTTTCTCGTCATCAGACCATTCTTAAAGAAAAAATTCCAGATTTGGATGAATAGTCAATTCATCAGCAGGCATTGCCTCATGTTCTTTCTGATCTTGTGCTATAAACACGTGTCATGAATTCAAGCCATCCTATGTCTAAAGAAATTCCTTTTTCTCAAGGTCATCACTTATAAAGTTCATTACAGATAATGCCTTCATATTCTGAATCAAACCCATCATAAATAAGATTTATGTTGTTCCAAGATCAGCAAGATATCGGTGATGGAAAAAGTCAAATTGTTCATCAAGTCAATATAGGCCACCCATATTTTCTAGACTGCAAGGGGATAAAGTTAGATAACTGAGTGGAGAGAATTTAGATGAATAACCTTCTCTTAATTCTCATATTAATGAGGTTAGATGAGACTGATAGGGTTGCAAGGGGATAAAGTTAGACAAGTGAGTGGAGATAATTTAGATGAATAACCTTCTCTTAATTCTCATATTAATTAGGTCGGATAAGATTGATAGGGTTGTTCAGAAGACAACATTGGACTAGGACGATAAAATTTACCCTGTTATGAGGACATCAGTAAATCAATTTGAAGGGAATTATGTTGAGAAAATCACTAAGTTTTCATGGAGTTGCAATGCCAACTTGGCTGGAAGCTTTGGTGGCATAGAATGTTTAGTGATTATGAATACCTTTTTCCCTTCTAGTTTGGGTGATTCTTATCAAGCTTACCACAAAACTGTAAGTTTTCATGGAGTTGCAATGCCAACTTGGTTGGAAGCTTTGGTGGCATAGAATGTTTAGTGAATATAAATACCTTTTTCCCTTCTAGTTTGGGTTATTCTTATCAATCTTACCAGAAAACTAAAAAAGCCTAAAACTTTTGTGGCAACACAATGTCAATTCAACTTTCCTATTACTACAGGGGATAAGGGAGCCATAGGAATTCTTACTAATGCCATGCAAGTATAACAACTATATGGAAGAATGAACCAATCTCCAATGCCTAGTTCTGAGCCCAAAGAAATGGAAGTTGGATCAGTGAATCTTCTAGAAGAATATTCCACTCTTAATCATGATGGGGATGTTCATATTAAGATTCCTAATGTGGATCAAAGGGTCATGGGTGAAAAAATACCAGAGACTGCTTCAAATTCTTACTTGTCAACAACTGGATTTGAATAGTGCATTCCTTTGAGTACTTCTAAAACATGGTGGGTGAGACGGGTTCAAATAGATATTGTAATAAATTTGAGGCATTTATTTATGCCTTTGGACAAGAAGGGAATTTAGCAGATGACTTGTCTCATGATCCATTGCCTTTGATGGTTAACAATGATATGGGTGTGTCTCAATGCAATGTTGCACATTATTTCAACAAGCGCTTGATTTATCAATGGATCATGATATTATGCCCAAACTTATCCAATTTCTAGTATCTTGTCAAGTTCCAACCTTGTTAAAGAGTTTGAATGTTTTAATTTTGTGGCCTTACTTGTCAGTATTGAACAATATGGAATTTATCAGAAAGAAAATTCTTCAAACCATGGTATTAGTAAAGGCTTATTTCAAGAGACGACAAATCCCAAAATAGGAACATGTCACCAAAATGAAAACTCCACTAAGGATTCCACCATGAATTTAAATACTATGGAATCTCTTTTCACCCATGTCAAAGTCCAATATCATTTAAACATGGGAACTGAATCTAAAATAAAATAACGTGTTTCTATTATGCAAGAAATGGTTATTGTTGCTTGGAATGGATCTAGTTCTCCGATGGATATTTTTCAAAAGGACCTTTTTGAGCAGGCCTTGAGTATATTCATTACAGTAGAAATACTTCATCTTATTCAAGCTAAACATATGAAACTAATCCTAAGAGTTTTCTCCTGAATTTCCAATCTTTAAGACTATTTAAAGAGAAGAAATGATCCTAGAATTCCAAAATATTATATCCATTTGTAACGATCTATCATGTTTCAATATTATTTAATATTTACATTCATAGCTTTTACATAGATCAATGTTGATGCATTTTCACAACTTTTCTCTATCAAATGAGTAGATTATGTTTTATTGGAATTTTCATCATCACAATTTCTTGTATTGTTGACTTGTAAAATCATCAACATTCTAAAAATTTAAGCATTATGTGGTTAAAAGTCTTAAGGTAAAAATCTGCATAATTTTTATGATAATTTATTTACTTGGACCCCACACAATTTAGAGTTTCTGACACTAATATTTCTTCAAATTCTCAAGTGTCTTGGATATTATTCTCAACTTTAAAGCTTATCACAGCACGAGACCATTTGATATGTTCACACACTTTCTAAAGATACTTGTTGCTATTGCATGGGTTATTATCCTTTTGACATGTTATGTGCATACATGGGAAAAGTCATTCAGGATAATTAAGGCTATCAAGATGTGGCTTCAGCAAATAGGAAAGATGCCTTCATTGAATATATTCCCAGTTTTTGTATATTTGCTCCCAAAAATATTGGTTGTTGTCTCTTTTCTATTTCCATTGTTGAAGAAATGGATTGAAAGTTTACTATCTCATTATAATGTTTCTCCTTTGGTGGCTACAAGTATCCTTTTAAACCTCCATGAATCTATACATGCAATATGAAAGCATCTTTTTTGATAGAATTTTTGTCATAATCTATGTTTTTTAACATAGTTTTTTTACAATAGATTAATTTTACAGTATATATGGTTATGATAACCATCATCCTTAGTTTTAAAGATGGTTTATTTAGAATATGTCTTTTATGTCAGTAAGTTATTTTTGAGGTGACTAACCTAGCAGAGGATGTGACATGTCGCCAATATTATACATTGGAAGAGTATAGATGGTTATGATAACCATCATCCTTAGTTTTAAAGATGGTTTATTTAGAATCTGTCTTTTATGTTAGTAAGTTATTTTTGAGGTGACTAACCTAGCAGAGGATGTGACATGTCACCAATATTATACATTGGAAGACGGATGCATGAAAGTAAATTCACAATCTTAAGGTGAGTTCCCATGCTTCCTTTGTGGTATTTGAGGTTTTGAAGAGTTTTTGAAATTATAAAAAATGAAATGACACCAAAACATCTCTAACTAAACAAGGATTAGCATTAATCTCTTGTTAGATAAAGGTTTATTTAAATATATAAGATATGTTTGCTTAAACATCTCCTGCACAAAAACAAATGCACAATTGGTCAGATGAATATCAACTTGTTATGATTATGAACATTTTATGATATGCAGACAATTGTTCTATAACTGTACCTTACATTGGTTCTCAACTCAAGGGAGAAACCTCCAAAATCACTCAGTGAAGTTTTTCGACCTCTTTTAAAGCACATGGTGCATGAATAATTTGGAAAACTTGTGGTGCCAACTTCAGTTGAGATGTTGAAGCGCAACCCAAAACTTGCATTGGAGGTTGCATGTCTCCTTCTGAAATTGACAAAACTTGACTTGAGCAAATATGTTGGTGATTTCTACCCACATTTCTACAACAAGCTCGTCACAATAATAAAAGCAGAAGGAAAGAGGCTTTGGAGATAATTAAA
This sequence comes from Pinus taeda, assembly GCA_000404065.3. NCBI lineage: Eukaryota > Viridiplantae > Streptophyta > Pinopsida > Pinales > Pinaceae > Pinus > Pinus taeda. The sequence goes on along the minus strand of APFE030035327.1, from coordinate 111,071 downwards.
ACTCTTAGTTTGCAGTCCAGTGACCCAAATTCCATAACAACTGTTATCATTTCCATCAAAGGAGTTATTGGGGGTTAGTCATTACCTTTAACATTTTACTTAATGTTATGGGTATTGGTTTTAGGTATTGTTACCACAATGTTTTTAATTTTTTATTGGTATAATTTGTATCTTGCAAGAATTTTGGTTCTATTCTTTGGGTATCCATTGAACTTAGAGATGCATTAATCAAATAGAGTGTTGTGGATGGAAAATTTATTTTTGACGTTGTTGATGTGAATGTAATCTAATTTCTTTGTAGTGTCGGAAGGGAAATTGACATTTCCTTACTAGAGGGTTGGAATGTTTAATGAAATTCAAGCATTATCTAATGCCCCTGCTGATAAAGCATTGAATACTTTGACAACCACTATAGCAAGTTATATGATATCTGTTTACAGAGAAGATGGTATCTTCCCACTAACCACACATATTTTTTATTGTTTATTTTGATAAGTAGATGATATCATTATTTTCATTCCCTTTTGATTAACTTTCTTGGAAAAACAATATAGGGAATGAGGAGACATGCATTGAAATATTGTTGTCTTTGGGTTCCTGGATTGCAAAATCAGAAAATGTACGCCTTGTACATGATGTTGCTTCTTTCTTTGCTATTGGGCTTAAAGAGAAGTAAAATTTGCGAAGAGCACGCCTTCGTAGTCTGAAATTAGCATGCTAGAACTCAAAAAGATTTTGATATGATTAAATATTATGGTCCAACTCTAATGGTTCAAAAGTTTCAAGTTATAAATGATCCTATAGCTTTAAATATTTTGTTTTAAATGAAATATGCACATCTTGAAATTTCTTTTGAAGATGGAATAAATTGAATTAATTTCTTTGTATTTTTCAACCAAATAATACCTTTGGTGGAGCCATTGATAAAACTTGCTAAACAGGGTGCTTTTAATATTGCACAAAGACTAGAGGGAATGTATGTCTGCTTCTTGCAAAAAAGTTTTCAAATGTGGATACAGAAAATAGTTAGTGACATATTGCTCATACAAGTCCTTTCCTTTATATCCATAAAATGGGGAGACAGATAGTCACCCATGTTCATAGGATCGATGGATGTAAATTAACTATACAAAAAATTACAAATAACATAAATATGTCAATATCTAGATTTTGTTCTTATCTTAATGTGACAATGGTTTTTTGTACTAAGGAGATCTATCCAGTTTGTCACTACCAGAAAAAGTCACAAGTAGACTCTGATGTCTTAAGGTTACAATCATTGTTGAATTTTAATCTGTAGTTGGTGCCTATGATTGGAAGTGATCCTAACATACCCTTTTTGAAGAGACTGCAATATCTTATCTCCATTACCTTCCTCAGTATAAATTATGAATTTTACTTAGCAATTGGTCCATATGATTGGAAGTGATCCTAACATACCCTATTTTAAGAGTCTACTATATCATATATCCATTACCTTCCTCCGTATAAATTATGTTTATCCCTTGTGGACACACATGTTGTGCATCTTATCAATATGTGTATATCTTATAGATGTAAAATATATGAGGCATTCTCCATTCTCCAATCCTCTATTGATTATTCTTATTTTCACCTTTGATGAAAACAAGCATTGATCCCATGTGATCATAAAATTTCTTCTCCATGATAGTGTTGTTATAAGATGTATGATGCATTTATGCATGCTTATGTATGTTTGCTTGCATACGAGTGAGAGAGAGATGTGAACATTGGTATTTGTTGTTTTCTAGAGCTACAAAACTATTGGGCTTCCATGTCTGTGTTGGGAGTGGAAGAGAGAGGTAGCTCCTAGAGTGGTATTTTGAGAAATGTGTGCATATCAATCATTTTCTATTAGTTTTGTGCCATATCAGTTTCAAGGCTATGCTTACCTTGTAGAAATGGAAAAGATTGGATGTTTTAATTTTTTTTGTAGTTTAGGGTCCTCTAATCAATGTTGTTTGCAAATGAATTTAATGTTTGTATACATTTGAAGTCATCATTGTAGTTGGTATGATTAATAGATTATTGACTACATAGTTTGCCTATGAATTTTGATGTTATAGGTATAGAGCTGATTCTTAGCATTGAGGTGGTGAAAGCTGAAATTGCCACCAAAATGTACAACTTTCAAATATGACACTTTGATCATTGCAACTGGTTCCACTTTAAACTCTTGTATTTATATAATTTTTCAATATATTAATAATAAAAATATGTTATACAACTTTTAAATATATTTTTATTAAAATTATCCATGTAAAACCAATTACTTTTTCAAGTTACTTATCTTTTATTTAATTAATTAAATTGCTTACTTTATATTTTTCTTCAAAGATATATATTAATTGTTTATTCTTTTTATTAAACTTATTATAAAAAATATTAATTAATTAAATTTCTTACTTTGTATTTTATTCTTCTAAGATATTATACTAATTTCTTTTATCTTTTTATTAAACTTATTATTATTAAACTTATTAAAAGCGCTAGGCAGTGGCAATGTGCCAAAAAAAAACAGTGGAATTGCCATCACGTGACTCTTGTTTATTATATGTTTTCTTTTTCTTTCCATTTGTTTTCACAAGTTATCGATAGTTTGAGCTTTTTAGAATGTAACTTAGTTGGCATGATTGTGCCTAAGTTTTTCCTGAAGGTTGAATACTAAGTTCCTAAGGTGTTCTTTTTTATGGTGACATTTTATTTGCTTTGTTTATAAATGTCACTTGACCACATAATGGCCACTATTGCCCAACTGAAGAAAACTTGTTTTTATTCTTGCTTTCTTAGGGAAAAATGGCATTGACATTGTTGATATTGAGGTATATGTCGTATAAATATTTTATAGTCTACTTTAGTTTATATTTTAGTGTTCATCATCTTTTATGTCTTATACTCTGCATTGTATCTTCTCTCATTTTCAGAAGAGGAGCTCAGTATTGATGGAAAAAAGCAAGAATTGAAGAAAGAGGAAAACAATAACACTAGAGTGACAAATGCAAAAAGTGAGAGAGAAGAGAATCGGTCTAATGATACATTTAAAGTCAATATCCTGCATGAGACACATACAAACTGATAATCAAGTCTTTAGAGTTGGTGAATTCACTTGCAAGGCCTTGGAAACACAATGATAATGCTTTGAAGTGATGAAACAATATTTCATGTATAAATTGTAGTCCAATCAATATTAACTTGGAAACTCATATTGTAATACTTGACATTTCATATCATATAATTTTTAATGTTGAAATTATTTATAGTTGTACTTGATATTATTTAGTATTGTAATTGATATTATTTAGTATTGTAATTAACATATGTAACTTTGTGTTTTCGTATTAGATGAATGTGCACATTGTATGACATTTTTTTAATTTAGTCATAAAATCATACATGTTGATTAATAATGAACACATAAAAGTCAATCTAAAACTACTCAATTAATAGCTTATATTGATTAATAATGAACATAAATAAAATGAATATACAATGACTAAATTAGTTGTTTATAATGATTATTAATATAAGTAAATGAAATGAATATAAATTACTAAATCATTCATTTATATAATGAATATAAAACTACCAAAAAGAATAAAATTCAATCTAAAACTACTAAATTGATAGTTTATATTGATTAATCATGAACATAAATAAAATGAATATATGATGATTAAATTAATCGCTTATAATGATTATTAATAAAAGTAAATGAAATTAATATAAATTACTAAATCATTCGTTTATATAATGAATATGAAACTACTAAAAAAAGATAAATGACTATTGTAAATGAAAAATTTGTGATTACAAATCAAGACTAAATTTTGCATATATACAACTATTAGTAGCTAATTTACAGTATCTTATAACATGACCGAAATTTAGTCATATATCTTTGGTCATTAATTAGTTCCCAAAAGAGACTAAAATTTGCATATGTATAACTATTAGTAGTTAATTTATGGTATCTTACAACGTGGCCAACATTTTGATTATACTTCCTTGGTCATTAATTGGTTTTCTTGGGTGATCATGTAGTAGTATATTTTGTTGTGTATTTGGTAATTAATTGTGACAAATAATGCCTAAATTAATGACCAAATTTGTGAGACATGACTAAATATACTATTCTTTGGTCATTAATTGGTTTTCTAGGGTGATCATGTAGTAGTATATTTTGTTGTGTATTTGGTAATTAATTGTGACAATTGATGACTAAATTAATGACTAATCTAAATACAACTAAAAGTTCGCGTGATAAGATACTGTAAATTAGCTACTATTGATCACTGACTGAAAAATGGTTGTTTATATGAAAATTTTAGTCATTTTTCAGTAACTAAATTAGGCCATTTGTACAGTGCATTTCCAGTGATCTTGTTACCACGCTAGTATATCTATATCATATATATTCATATATATAAACTATTTTCATTTATCGAACGATGGTTATGTGAGAAAGCTAGCCCCCTGCTCTGTGGTTTAATATTTATGTTAAATGACATTCATGGCTTGTAACCTTCGTAGCTCTTTTGTGATGTCAAGGTATATATCGCAATTGGAAATATTTGTGGGCCCGATGTTCAAGTTGACTAATCAATGGTCTGGTAGTATTTCGTAAATGTATATAAGTATCAATTGGCATCTTTATTGTGGCTTTTCACTAGGTTGACTTGTTCAATGATTTTATTTAACGAATTCATATAAAAAAGTTTGTCATTGGCTAATTATGCTAACTAATCAGCTCAACATACAGAATTTAAACTTCATTTTTTCTGAATTGATTTAAGACATATCAACCCTCATCAAATGGTATTTAAAAAAGAAAAGAGCCAAATGGGTGGACCAACCTTGCCTTATGTTGACTTTATAACATCCCCGACATTATCTGCAATACCAAATTTAAAATAACTAATACCTCACCTTTACATCGTGACCCGTCTTTGCCTTCTTTTATCAGGACATCAAATTATTTTAAAATTAATTAATACGTCACCACATTCACAAATCCAGTCATCGGTTTGTTTACATTCAGACATTAATTGGCGTGAATTAATTGTTTTTGTAGCCTCCTTGCTAAATGACAACTAGCAGGCTTGTGGCCTTCACGACTTCTCGATGTTTTTTGAGGTCATGGGATACCACCACAACTTGGTGACTCACTGTCCACACTGACAAGTCAATGCTGGAACTTGGACATTGTAACTGCAAATGGTGGATGTGTATATGTTGCTAAATGGGTTTTAATTTAGAAATATAAAATACATGTTATATAATGTGCTACGAATACTTATATAACATGTGGGTTTTTTAATATATGGTGACTATATGTTTAGATATTAATAATAATATAATTGTGATGAAAAAAAATTATCACTAAAGGTATTTTATCATATATTAATTATATAAATTCTAAACAATTAATAAATAAAGAAAATGTCTTACCAAACATATAAGTGTGTAGAGGTGTGGAAGTGGGGATGTGCATGAAAGGGGAACATGCCGAAGGGAAATGGTTAGCCTTGGTATTAGAATTTCTATTAAATGACATATAAATCCTCGCCTCACGAGTCCTATTAGCCTGCGACTATCAGTAATTTTAAATGATGCATTATGAATTACTCCCAGAGAATGACTTTCACGATGACGTGTCAAAAGTATTCGATGCAGCTAAAGTATGTTTTTTTGACCTTACATACACAATTCTCGTCTTTGTAATCACCACAACACCTAAATTACTGATACCTCACCTTTACATGGTGGCCCATTTTCATCTTCTTTTATATGGGTAACATATTATCTTTAAAAGTAATAATATGTCAACACATTCACAAATCTAGTCATCGATTTGTTTACATTCAAACATTAATTACATGAATTAACTGTTTATGTGCCCCCTCGTTAATTGAAAGCCAATGGGCTTGTGGCATTCGTGACTTCTCAGTGTTTTCTGAGGTCATTGAATACCCTCACAACTTGGGTGAGCCACGAGTCACACTGACAAGTCAATGTCAGAACGTGGATGTTGTAACTCCAAATGTTGGATTTCCCTTGATCAGGTTGACTTGGTCAATGTTGGGATGCTTCGGATGATAGACATTGTGACTCTGACCCAGTCTTGATTTGGATAACATGGAAAGTAATCCCCCCACAATTTATAACATAACACAAGCGTTGTTAGATGGGTCTTCATTTGGAGGTTTAAAATACATGTTATATAATGTGGTTCAAATAGTTACGTGGGATTTTTAATATATGGTCGCTATATGTTGATTTACATATAATTTATTAGTTCAACAAATAATAATATAACATATATAAACATATAATCTATAGTTTATGTCATATATATATAAAATAATAATAATACCATATATAAACATATACCTATGTTTATGTCCATAATATAATATAAATAATACAATAATCTATATAAACACATATATATATACATATGGTATCAATTTATAACACATAATGTATTTATGTCATATATAGATATATTAATACTAAAATTTAAATTGTGATAATTGTTTTTTTGAAATAATATTAAAAATATTTTTATATATTAATGATATAAATTCTAAAAAAACTTAATAAGTAGAAAAAATTATCCTACTAAACATAAAAAGTAATTATCTTACCCAACATAAAAAGTGTGCAAAATTATGTGAAAAGTGTGCAAGATCATGTAGGTGTAGAAGGGAAAGTGTTAGACTTAGTGTTAGGCTTTCTTTTAAAATTGAGACAACCAATTAATGACTAATTTAAATATGACTAAAAGTTGGTCGCATTAATAAGATAATGTAACTTAGCTACTATTGATCACTGACTGAAAAATGGCTGTTTATATGCAAATTTTAGTCATTTTTTCAATAACTAATTAATCATTTTGTACTAGAAGTTACCCCGCTGGATATATATATAAACCGTTTTCATTTATTGAACGATGGTTATGTGAGGAAGTTGGCCCTCTGCTCTGTGGTTTAATATTTATGTTAAATAATAGCATTCAACGATGGTTTTTGTTGAATATAATTTCATGTTAAATGACATTCATGGCTTGTAACCTTCATAACTCTTTTGTGATGTCAAAGTATATATCGCAATTGGAAATATTTGTGGGCCCAATGTTCAAGTTGACTGATCAATGGTTTGGGTAGTGTTTTGTAAATGTATATAAGTATCCATTGGCATCTTTATTGTGGCTTTTCACTAGGTTGTTTTGTTCAATGATTTGCTTTAGAAAACTTATATAAAAAAATTTGTCATTGGCTAATTATGCCAACTACTCAGCTCAACATACAGAGTTTAAACTTCACTTTTTCCGAATTGATTTAAGACATATCAACCCTCATCAAATGGTATTTAAAAAAGAAAGGAGCCAAAATAGATTTTCATTTAGAAATATAAAATACGTGTCATATAATGTGCTACGAATACTTATATAATATGTGGGTATAATGTGTGGGTTATATAACATGTGGGTTTTTTAATATATGGTGGTTATATGTTAATTTACATATAATTTATGTTTCAACAAATTATATATATTATATATTATTTTTATATTCTTATATATAATTCTAAAGAATTAATTTTGTTGGTTTATATTCAATTTAATATATATATATAAATATTAAATTGGTTGAATAAATAAAATTACATATATATTAATTGATATATATGGCTACAAATAATAAATAAAGAAATGCTACCAAACATATGGCAAGTACAACCTTGTTTTAGTAACATAACACAAGCGTGTTTAGTGGGTTTCATTTGGAGGTTTGAAATCATGTATATAATTTGTTCAAATATTATGTCGGTTTTTAATATATAGGGGGTATATGTTATTTAGATATAATTTCATTTATTCAATGAATAATTATATAATATATTAAACATATAATCTCTCATTTATGTCAATATATAAAAATAAATAACATTATATTATATAACTAATATATCTACTAATTGATACATATGAACATATATAATTTGTATTTTATGTTCTCTTATATATATTATCATATTTATACAAAATGAATGTGATCATTTTTTTAATAACATTAAAAAAATATTTTATCATATATTAATGATATAAATTCTAAAAAACTTAATAAGAAGAAAAAAAATATCCCATTAAACATAAGAAGTAATTATCTTACTAAACATAAAAAGTGTGAGAGATTGTGTGCGGAGGTGCAGAAGGGAAAGTGTTAGACTTGGTGTTAGGATTTCTTTTAAATGTCATATAAATCCCCATCTTGCAGATCTTTTAGTTTGCAGCCATCAACAATTTTAAAAGATACGTTATGAGTTCATCGCAGGGAATGACTTCCACGATGACATCGTGTCAAATGTCTTTATTTTTAAAGATGCATTATGAGTTTGTCATAGGGGATGACTTCCACAGAGACATTGCGTCAAAAGTGTTTGGTGCAACTAAAGTCTTCATTTTGACCTTAACCTTTAAAAGAATGCCTTTACATAAGTCCTGAGGTGTGAACCTACACAATTCCTATATTTTTGTAATCACAATAGGTAGCATGAAAGCAATTAATGGTGTTGATAGGTGTTGATGAAAGCGTGCAATGACAATTGTGAAAAAAAAATTGTGTGAGTTGTAGGTGTACAAAAGAAGTGTTTTGGCAAACAGACATGCGTGCAAAAAATTTGTGGAGGTGAGAATGTGTGCGGCCATGCGAAAGTGTGTATATGTGCGGAAGATACTTTGTGTAACAAGGATATATGTGTGTAAGACAAAGTGTTGTGCAGAGGTTAGGGATGTGTGAAGTTAAGTGAACTATGTACAAAGATAAAGCATGTGAGAAAGTAAAACTCTAAGTAACATTTGACTCCTATTGCAACATTACAGAAGCATGAAGTCAGAGTATTTTATGTTTTACTTCGATGCATGCAAGATAAACATAAAAGCAAAAATAGTAAATTCAATTTACGGAAGCATGAACTCAGAGTATTTTATGTTTTACTTTGATGCATGCAAGACAAGCATAGAAGCGAAAATAGTAAATTCAATTTAAATTCACATAAATCATTTAATTGGAAGAATTTATTAAATTTGTTATACTCCACTGAAGAAGATTTCTAATTGTATTTATATATAAATTAAGTGTAAAGTATGTAATATTAGTTAACGTCTATAAATTTCGTTATAAATCTTCCTACTTTAAAAATCCTACTACTATAAATCTAGTAGAAGTAAGAGATTTTCGGAATAAGGAACGTGCGGAGGTAAGGCATGTGTGAAAGTAGAAGGCCAAGTTCCACTACTTTGTGGAAGGTGGGATCAAATTGCAAATATTAAATTTATAATCGTGTTGACAAAGAGACCCAACTAGTAATACCTAAACGTAAATGTTAAATGTAAATTTTAAATAATGAAGTTGTGATAAATTAATTAATTGCACAACCCTTTAACAATTATGAATAAAATAAATTTAACGGGAAACAGTGAAATTCATGTCCATTCTAACACAATCAGACACAACAACCAATAGAGTTAGAAAAGAAAGAACTAAAACCAGATTTAAAATCAATATTATACATGGAACACATATATAAGACTCAAAACTCTTGTCGAATGTTTATATTCACATTGATCAACAATACAACATTAGATATAACATACAAGTTGAAAGCAGTGTTTGGAAAACTCATAATCAATCATTATTTCTGGCCACTTTCATAGGATCAAAGCCATACAAGATTTCATACCAAATATTATCAAAACAAATTTCACAATGTTCATGAGAAGACTTAGAATATAAAAAAATAGATGAAACTATATTGCAACAGAGTAATCAAGGATGTCAAACCTTTTTTATGTCGATAATGATATTATCCATTGAAATTGTAAAAGTTCCCATTATTAAGAATCCATGTAACAAAAAAACGGTCTTTGAGATGAAAAACGATCTCTGAGATGTTTTTTTTTGTATTCTGCAAAATACAAAAGATATTTGTAGAAGTTTTAGAAAGAACTATTCAAGAAAATCCCTTGAAAGGGTGCAACCTAGCTTGCCATCTACATCCTTGATTATACAATGCAAATTTTGTTCATCAGAAAATAACATTTTTCCACCACAGTTTGTGCAATAAATCATGTTATCTACTAGACACTTCATTGTTCTAATAAGTTGTTTACACTCGTTGCAAAATGGATTGCATGGCGGGAAAAACATACCAATTAACTTAACGATTCCAGTAATTTGCAATTGTTTGTTTACTAATCAACATAATTTTTTGTTAAATTCATGGTAGATAAAGAATGTAAGAAAAATGAAAAAAGAGCAGAAGGAGGATAAAATAATTGTAACAAAAATAAGAATAGAAAAAAGCTTATAAAAATTTAAGATGCAATTGAAAACTTGCCTAGACATTCTTTTTTGCAAGAGTTTGTAAATAAGATTTAATGTTATTAAAAGTAGAAACAATTGAAAGCTTGTCCGGACATTTGTTTTTGGGAGAGCCTATAAATAATATTTTGTTGATTCATCATTAAGTGAATCAAATAAACTTGATAAATGTGTGTCTATGCTATGTGATCCTTTTGGACCACTTCGAACCATATTTTTTAACATAAGCATGATTGCCTTTCCGCTTGCAATCTCTTTTTGCATTCCATAAATTTTTTGTCTATTGTTCGCTGATCTGAAATGACCATATACAAAAAAATTATGTAGAATTGATTAGCCTTTAATGAGTTTGAATATTAACTAAAAGCACGGAAATCGAGCAAAACTGCTTGAATTGATCACTTTATGACAAATGATAAACCATAATTAAGATGCAAAACAGAAGTGAAAACACCGAAAACACAGATATACTAGAAAACAAGATTGATTATGGAGTTCATCCCTGATGGACTATGTCTCCTGGTCCACTTTCATGATGGGCAACCGTTTTTATTAGGAATGAGAAGGAAGAAGTCGATTACATAGTGATTTGGACAGACTAAACTTGCACACAGGAAATTCTGACCTCTGTCATCAGATAACTCTCTGAACCAGCTTTCCAACGCCACTTACGGTTTCCAAATCCAACTCCGTATGCTCTCGAAACACTAAAAACAAAATCACCTCTATCCCTCAAGAACCTGCATACAAAAGCTGAAAACCACTCTCCTCTTCCTCAATGAGCAAATCTGCCTTTTATAGCCCTGCAAGTACATTAAAACTTCTTTGACTCAAATTGGGGTGAATAAGCTGACTTGAAGGTTGAGTTGGTTTGATTTTAACCACCTCAGGGGACACCTTAGGGTTTATTAAGGTCCTCGAATTAATTGAAAACCAATTTAATTCATAAAAACCCAAATATAAACATTGGTTTAACCCGTCGACTGCAAGTGGTTAGCTAACCACGCGGAAAACGGTTAGACAGCTCATGTGAGCGAGACAAAGTCTGCGGTTAGCGCTCCAGTGGTTATGTTGACAATTCCTCAAACTACGCAGTGACACATTCACATGTATTGCGGTTGCGGTTGCGGTTGCAGTTTTGGAGCCTGCAGTCTATACAACCCGGACAGTCTTCCCTGTAGCGTTCATATGAATGGTTAGGATCTCCAACGCGGTTACCAAGCTGATTTCCATTTGATGTCAACCCACGGTTTATAAGGCATGGTCATATGCTAACAGTCCCGCTGCAGTTGCGGTTAGGGACTATTATATTGTATTTGTTTATTTACATTGTTTATAAAGGCCGAGACTTGGTTTTTTTTAATACATTTGATTTGTAAAGGGAAGAAATGTATTAGTTTGAGGGTTAGAGTAGCATAGGATTACTACATTGTTTTTATTAGGGTTTTAGGCATAGGTCTAGGATTTAATACGTAGATTTAGCATAGGATTTAGGGTTGGTACATAGATTAGGATTTATTTTAAAAACCCATGTGTACAATTTTGTCACAATGCAATGTTCGCGAAATTCTTCACATAATGACAATAAACCCATGCCGATTGTCGACAAACGATGATATTGATCCTCTGCCATGACGATAACCCACACACATCGTTGACTCCAGCTGTCTTTGCAACGACAACTTAGATGATGTATCTATGCCACTAGACGACACTGATGTCGACACATCAAACCTGCAAAGTCAAACGACAAAACACATGTTTTCGACCAATCCTGGTAGAACTGTCGATGAACATAAGTCGATATCCAGGTACAACACCACATCAATTGAATGCCATGAAAATTACTACGAAGAATACTTGAACAACCTGATCATTACCAACACTATCGATCTGTCAAAGCCGAACTGAAGAGATGACGACACTAAATGACACCCATGAACATTGATGACGTCACTTTGAACACTTGTGCAATTGAATCGATAGATCCTCTTGGATCATTCCTCTCCACTTGAAAGCTTTTGGACCACAAAAGTTTGACTAATTAAATAGTCGATGAGGGTAGAATTCCCTCTCTTTCCATCTTGACCTGACGATGTACCAATACATTCGATCAATCACCTACATGTGATGACCCTGATGATGCTGACCATGATACCTTTTGATTTGGTGACCTGTTTCTTCCATTCGCAGTGTGAACAACTTACGACGATGGGCAAACAACCTGTTATCAACATGGAAATTGAATTCTTTCCATGAAGAATCATGAGTTAGTGATTCAAAAACATCTTTGAAAATAGTATTTGTAGAACTTTGTTCAATACATTTGATGAGTATAAGCAATCTACTTTTCGGAATAATAGAAATATTCAAAGACTCCATTGACTTTGACTTTGACTTCATATCAATTACTTAACTTGGTTTACTTTCCTGTTGACTGATTACTAAGTGAACTTGCTGCACAGAACTCATCCAGTTGTGATGAAAAGACTACTGCAACTTAGTTTGACTTTGAAAGTATCTAATTAATTATTGATTTACTTGAATCACTATTTCTTCATCTATTAACTGATATTTCCACTGACTTACACTTTCACTTAATGCATTAGTTTTCAAATCATGATAAGGAAACTTTAGATCTTCTTTGGAAAATGCTTTGTCATGAAAACTAATAGACTTCCTCTCCACTTGCAAAGAGGCTTCATTACTTTTTAAAACATTAAATGATGATGCAATACCAAAGAAATGTAACGTTGACTTTCCCCAATACTGACCTGCACCCTTGAAACTGAAAATAAACATACCATCTGAAACAAGTCTCTGATTAGACTCACATGTACCATTCCCTGCAATACACTGCTAATGATGATAGTTTCTAGAATTCAGTTGAATGAATGATTTGAGATTCATTCTATCTTTAAGAAGATGTTCATAGTACATTAAATGTATCTCATGTTGCTTATCCTATTCATGAATAAGATTTCTTGGAAAAGAATTAACCACCTTGACTAGTTGTCTATAAACTGAAACTCGCATTCCAAACAATCAACCTTATGTTGTTCCTTAATAAACATGAGTACATATTTACTTGAACTTATAAACTGCTTAACTTGATTTGTAACAATTAAATCCAAGTTTGATTTGACTTTATGTGCCCTAACAATAAATTCAACCCCTTCTTTCTTTAGGTGATATTTATGTTCTCTTCTGTAAAACATTGCATCTCTATCATAAAGATAAGGACTTCCTAAGACAACTCCACATATGTCTACTGGGACCAAATCTAACTCCAATGCATCAATGTACTTAGATGTAATTGCAAATTTTAACTGACACTGCTTTCTGACATGTATCTGAGTTGATTTATTAATCCAACCTAATGGGTATGGTCTTGGATGATTCCATGTCTCCAATCCAAATTGATTAACTATATGTTCATATAATAAATTTGCTTGCGATCCACTATTAAACATTGTGTCAATATTTGTATGCTTAGAAGTTATCCTTATGTGGAAGAGTTCAACTCTTTTATCCTCATGTAGATGATTTATGTTTGAAGAAGATACATTGATTTTTGAACTTGAACCAATATCAAAAGTTTTACCTGTCATAACCATGGTGGTTATCCTCCTTTCATCACCTGAATCTGAACCTAGATCTTGCTGGACTACTGCAATGGCCTTCTTTTCATCCTTCTCCTTAAGGAACTTTTTGGGCTTAAGTTCTGGATGAAGTTTCCAGCACTTCAATTCATCATGACTGATTCTCTGGCAATGAGAACAGGTAGATATTTCCTTTTGAACAATCGCTGATTTATTTCTCTTTGAAATGTTCTTCCCCTTACTATCATTGGAATCTATGGTTTCCAACTCTTTGGATGACTAAGATGAAAATTTAAATGGTCTACCACCTGATTCAATATGTATGGCTTGAGCACACACCTCATCAAAATCATCAGGATTAAACATAAATAAATTATGCTGCAAATATGAATGTAAACTGTCGATGTGTTTTAACAAAGTTTCATGTGTATCCAATGAAATAACAAGCGCTAATGCTTTCTTTTTGAACTCCTGAGTAAAATCCTGAACACTCTACCCTTTACCTTGCCTCAGATGCTGCCAATCAATAACAACTTGCTACATGTATCCTAAAGGATAGAACCATTTCCTAAGAGATTTCAAAAACTTAGACCATGAGGAGATGACTTTTGCTTTACGCATTACATCTAGCTAAGTTTTGCTTTCCCACCAGATTAAAGTTGTGCCCCCCATTCTAAGTGTAGCTAACTAAATTTTAGTTTTATCTTTAGAAATGTTCTGAATGTGACAATACACTTCTAACTGCTTTATCTAGTTATCTAACTTTTCAGGATTCATTTCACCATCATAAACAGGTAACTCAAATTTAACTTCAAGTTTCAAAAGAGATGTTTTCTTAGGTTTCTTTTCCATTTCAGATTCCGCACTGGAAGAAGAAGAAGAAGAAGAGGATGATGGAGATGATGGAGGTGAAGGAGGTTTATCATCCTTGCCTTTACCTTTTTCATTCTTCGATGCCTTTGAAGAAGAAGCTGCATCTCTCGCCTTCTTATCTTCGTACAATTCTCCCAACATCTGTTGCATGGTTAAGAATGCCTATTGAAATTGTTCCTCACTCATCTTAGTCTCAGTGTTTTCACCTGCATCTGGTCCTGACATGGTCGATTTCTGAACGACTCGTTGCTTTCCAATCTCTAGATCGATCTGCTCAAGGATTCCTTCTCCTTGTTACGACTTTGACCTGGTTAAAATTTAATGGCACATTATACAAACACAACCTACTCTAATACCAAATTATATGATCTAAAATGACCATATACTAAAAACTGATGTAGAATTTATTAGCCTTTAATGAGTTTGAATGTTAACTGAAAGCACAGAAATCAAGGAAAAATGCTTGAATTGATCACTTTATGACAGCTGGTAAACCATAATTAAGATGCAAAACAGAAGTGAAAAAATTGAAAACATAGATATACCAGAAAAAAAGATTGATTACGAAGTTCGTCCCTAATGGACTACGTCTCCAGGTCCGCTTTCATGATGGGTGACCGTTTTTATTAGGAATGAGAAGGAAGAAGTCAATTACACAGTGATTTGGATAGACTGAACTTACACACTGGTAATTTTGACCTATGTCATCAGATAGCTCTCTGAACCAGCTTTCCAATGCTACTTGCAGTTTCCAAATCCGACTTTGGATGCTCCCAACACACTAAAAACAAAATCGCCTCTATCCCTCCAGAACCTGCATACAAAAGCTGAAAACCACTCTCCTCTTCCTCAATGAGAAAATCTGCCTTTGATAGGCCTGCAAGTACACATTAAAACTTCTTTGACTCAAATTGGGGTGAATAAGATGACTTGAAGGTTGAGTTGCTTTGATTTTAGCCACCTCAGGGGACACCTTAGGTATTATTAATGTCCTTGAATTAATTGAAAACCAATTTAATTCATAAAAACCCAAATATAAACATTAGTTTAGCCCGACAATCGCAAGTGGTTAGCTAACCGCACAGAAAATGGTTAGACAGCTCATGTGAGTGGGGCAAAGTCTGCAGTGAGCGCATCGGTGGTTCCGTTGATAGTTCCCTGAACTGCGCAGTGACACATTGCTATTCACATGTATTGCGGTTGCAGTTGCAGTTTTGGAGCCTGCAGTCTATACAATCCCAAGGTCTTCCCTGTAGCGCTCATATGAATGGCTAGGAACTCTGATGTGGTTACCAAGCTAACAGCCATTTGATGTCAACCCATGGCTTATAAGGCATGGTAATATGCTAACAGTCCCACTGCGGTTGCGGTTAGCCACTGTTATATTGTATTTGTTTATTTACATTGTTTATAAGGGTCGAGACTTGGTTTTTTTTAATACATTTGATTTGTAAAGGGAAGAAATGTATTAGTTTGAGGGTTAGAGTAGCATAGGATTACTACATGGTTTTTATTAGGGTTTTAGGCATAGGTCTAGGATTTAATACATAGATTTAGCGTAGGATTTAGGGTTGGTACATAGATTAGGATTTATTTTAAAAACCCATGTGTACAATTTTGTCACAATGCGAAGTCATGAAATTCATCACATAATGACAATAAACCCATGCCGATTGTTGACAAATAATGATATCGATCCTCTGCCATGACGACAACCCATGCACATCGTTGACTCCAGCTATCTTTGCAACGACAACTCAAACAATGTATCTATGCCATTAAACGACATTGATGTCTACACCACATCAACTAAATGCCATGAACATTACTACGAACATTACCTGAAGAACCTGATCATTACCAACACTATCGATCTGTCGAAGCTGAACTAAAGCGACGATGACACTGAACGAAACCCATGAACACTAATGATGACACTTTGAACACTTGTGCAATTGAATCGACAGATCCTCCAAGATCATTCTCCCAAATGCACCTAATAATAATTAATGCAAAAAATTCAATTAGTTGCAACAAAGAGACCATGAAAATATAAATTATTGTAGCAACAAGTGAAAAAAGAGAAGGGAAGAATAGACATGATGAAAAAAAAAGGATAACAAGACACAGTCTCTACAAAATACTGTGGTGTTGTCATCGTTTGTTTTGTCATCTTTGAGATATATTTCAAACCGGTGATTGTTTTGTTGGCATCATGTAACAAGTTTTGCAAATATTCCAATTGAATAATCTGTATTCGCTTCTAAAAGTGTAGCGATTGTATTATCTAGGGTAGATAAAACAACGTTCATAATAGAGCATTGGTATTGTCTCAACAATAGACGTTAGAGTCAATGAAATGCAGTGACTAGCATCACCCATTTCATATTTCATTTTTTATGATGTCGAATCTTGTTATACGAACATTTCTACAAGCAATGTTCTAAGACAAGAATTGAGAAATTAGCTTATTAGATATGTTAACAATGTTTGTAAGTTGTCCATGTACATCAACAAGATCAATGTGTACAACATGAGCCTTTGGTGGTGAGAAATATGTTACAATAGAAATAGGGCCATATAACACTAAAAAATCTCCTTCAAAAATATTTTTTGAATTTCCCATGAAAATGTCAATTATGGACGATGCGATTGTCTTCTCTTTTGACTAGCTGTGAAAAGAAAAAAAACATTTCTCTTAGTGGTTTGCATCTTTTTTCTATTTTGAAAACACTAAAATGACAAAAGAAAATGAAAAAATTAATTAATGTGAAAATTCAAAGATTGTGCTTTGTTCTTTATTGTGGAAGTAGAGAGACTGAACCATTTGTCCATATCATTGGATTCATTGCCACTTGTTTCACTATCTACTTTGCGCACTGACATCTTTTTCATTGTCACACTTGTAGAAACACAATCATGAAGCGAATATATTGTATATCAACTATCGAAAAATGCATACAGGGACCTAGCTATTTCAAACATCGATTGTCTAACTTAAAAATATCTCAATGATCTACTTAAGTAATGCATATGCAATGTTAAAAAAAAAGTTGTAATTATATTTATATGCACATATCAAAGAGGAATGATTGTTCAAATTTCCTCATTTGCATTAAAAAAAAAAATGTACACAATGCAAGACTATTGTACTGCATATTAGAACACAACTTTCGTGAATGCTTTCTTTCAAAAATACACAATGAAAGACTAAAATTTGTAGTTCAAATGACTGTAACTCCAACATTTGATTAGGAATTGCTTCAAATTTTACGCAAACAGTTTTTTTCTTAACATTACCTAGATTGAATAATCAGAGGCTTCAAATCTTTCTAAACTTTGTAGTTCAAATGATTGTAAATCCTTACTACATTTGATTAAGAATTGCTTCAAATTTTATGCAAATAGGTTTTTTTCTTATCATTACCTAGATAGAATCCAAGTAATTAGAGGCTTCAACTATTTCAAATGTTAGAAGAAGACTGAGGCATAGAAACGAACTAGTTAAAGAAGATCATAAATTATTAACACCAACACATGTATGATGCAATTGCTATAACTATACGAGTTTTAAAGAGTAAACCTTTTTCAAGTAAACATATGTCTTACAACGTTCCCACAACAAATATTTGAATTCATCTTACAAAGGTTAATGTTGTGTTGACGGTGCTGGACGCACCAACGTGTTAAGGGATCTCCCCAGTAAGAAGTCCCAACTAGACCTTAGACCATTTGGAGTAGGAGGCACAACAGTGGGTAGTAAAGTTATGCCTTGATTGCGATAACGCGCAGAGATAAGCAAGACATCCTTATCGAAAGCAAGGGTGTTACCTTGCAGCAAAGCAAGAGAGATGCATGGGGAGGTTCTAACACACAGAGGGGGAAATAAGTGTGCTCTTAGATGCCTGTAATAGTACGCAGCCTGCAAGGAACACACAAGCTGAAAGACATCACGAACTGGAAAGAAGAATAGTCGACAATCCAAAGTGATGAGTTAAACCAACAACACACTTCAGTAAGATTCATACAATCACATACGGAATAGTTTATACATCAATGTGTAAGTTAAAACTACATACATTGCTAAAGTAACTAGGATAGTCAAACTACAATAACAACATATGCATGAAACGTGTTGGATTTATTATATTATGTAAAGTGAAAGTTTCATCCATACATACAACCATGACAACCACTAGTCCCAAAAGTGGAACGTTACAGTTAACACCATCTTCTCCTCCAAAGAGACGTACTCACTCTGCACTTTGGAGAAGCCAAGGCTCATCACAATACTCTCCAAGCCCTCTCTAAGAAATTCCTAGCAAAATCTTGGCTCAAAAAAGCTCGTTCTATGAGTTATGAGGTTATATATATAGCAAAGGGTGGGGTGAACCTTGACATTCCCCTTTGTGACTCTTGGACTACCATCATGACTCTTCAACTTCATTACACAACTCGTTACATGACATATGACTATCTACATTCCACTAATGACACTTGGAATTTCACTTTACATTACATTTGATTACAACAGTTACGACTTATAGTAGTGAGGTGGCTGAGACAACTCATTACACAACTCAACATGACACTATTGATATTTATTGGCTGACTGTGGTGTCCATGTCAAGTTGTTGTGTTTTTAGGCGATAGATGTGTCTTTGAATGCACTTGGCCTTCATCTGCACATAACTTGCTATTGTGGGGTCTTCAATGGTCTTGGTCTTTGCAAGGTGGTTCCATGCATATGTTTCTTACGCTTGATGCTTGATGTGCTTCGTGTGTACGTTCAACTGCAAGAAAGTCTTTTAGCATGTGCTCCTTCTCCATCATGTTTGTCATCGCACCATGTTCCATCAATGTACCTGTTCCTACATTAACTCATTACGAGATGACATCAAATCTGAAATCTCCTAGTTTACCATGATGCATTGTCTTTCGATTCCGAGTGCAGGTGACCAAGAGAGAGGGCAAGGCTATGAAACCATGCAGAGCACATTTCAGGCCAAAATGAGAGTCTTCGGGGCACTGTCGAGAAAAACTGCATAGATGTCATTGGGGGGAAGATTTACACAATCTGGGACAACAGTGACAATTGCGGGAGAGAACCCAACTAGGAGGCAGAACTACGCAGTTCCCAGGAGGAATACATGGTAAGGTGTGCGAGGGACTGCTGGAAAGTTCTGTGCAGTTTTCAAGATGAGTACTGGGTAGGTCAGTTTGGGGTCTAGCTAGGGGTCCATGCAGTTTCTCTGGGGAAGAAAGTGCCGACATCAAGAAGCACTGGCAGGGAAATCTGCACAGTTTTCCGGAGGAGGACAAGATCGAGCTACAGGGAGCTACTAATCAAAATTATGCAATTATGGGAGACAGTCTAGGACAGGCAGCAGGGGCTCTCGGACATAACTGGGCAGCTTCTAGGTTGAGTGCAGAGTGAGGCAGCAAGGCAAGTCCTAGTCAAAACTGCATAATTTTTGAGGGAGAGCAGAGCAGGTCAGCAGGGGGCCTGCCTGTCAGATCTGTGCAATTTCTCGGGATAGTGCAGTGACAGTAAACAAAGCCCTGTCCCACAGTTCTAAGCAATTTTTGTAGGTAGTCAAAGGTAGGAAGTTGGAAAAGTTCTGCACATTTTTGGGGATCAGTGTAGCCCTGGGTCACATCTCAGTTCAGTTTTTCCGGTTGACCAGAGGGAGGCTTGATGGGTGATCTTGCAGGAAGTGCAGACTGGATTGGATTTCGAGACAACTTCTGCATTTTTTGGGAGATAGTTAGCTGGCTCATTTCCAAAATTGCATAGTGCAGGCTACCTAGAGGACAACCTCAAGCTCTGCGCAGTTCTGGGTAGCAGTGTAGACTCACTGAGAGCCGAGACTATGCAGTATAGCTCAGTCGAGGTCCGATTGAAGGAGGGTTGCCCGTTCAATGGATTTTCAGGAACAATGACCAAGTGTGAGAGAAAGTGAAATCGTGCATACATGACATTGTGATCACACACTTAGCATAACTCGATGATAAGACACCTCAACCAAAACAAAAAACATGGCAAAGCACGACCCTCTACATGACTGTCTAATGGTGAAAGCGATAAGTGTGACACTTGGGATAGACCTTCGAACGACTATAACGACACTTGCACGACAGTGCTTACAACTTTGCATGTGTGTATAAAGGGTGTTCACATAGCTAAGACAACCCAAACACACAAAGACATACCTTCAAAAACACAAGAACTAGATCACAAGCATGACATAGCAATCAACATGCCAAAGACAAAAGTTGGTTCAACAAATGAAAATGAAGAAATACATATAGAGGAAACACATGGAATGACTTTCAGTGCTTGCAAACATGCATGTTATTGAAGACATAATAATATGAAAACAACAAGTAGTCCTTCAAACTAAACTAAGAGATGTACTTCAAAGTATGTACTTTACTTACCATACTTACCCTCGAGATGATATGCATCTAATGGAATTTTCATGAGGTCCCAATATTTTATCATAACTTGGTTTCTTGGTACTTCTCCTCAACTCATTGAGAGTGATGTAGCATGTCACCTTTTCCTATAGTCACTGAGAGATAGATCAACGCAATTTTAGTTGACAATGACTCCTGACAGGATGATCCGTGCAATTTTCAAGAGCAAGGTTGGGCAGCCTGCTCTGTGCAATTTCTGGGAGCAAGGCTGCTAGACAGTTAGGACAACATTGCATATTTTTGAGATGTAAGACACTGTTTTGTGAAGGGTCCTGGGAGGACATCTATGTGTAGTTTCTGCGTGCAGTGCAGCCTGAGGAGTTGAGGGACAATACTGCACATTTTCTTAGCACAAGACATTGTTGCGGGATGGGGTCTTGGGAGGACACCTCTATGCAGTTTCTAATTTCTCGCTACCTAACTGCTCTGCGCATTTCTAGAGAGTAGTGCTGGCTGCCTGACTACTCTATGCATTTCTGGAGAGCAGTGCTAGTTGGGCAGTTGAGGGACAACACTGCGCAGTTTCTAAAGACAATGGGTTCCACCTAGGGAAGGACACTGGAGGAAATCACTGCACAGTTTTGGATGCCAAGGGAGGTTGGGGCCTCTTCTCATTGCACAGTTCCAATAGGCAAGGTAAACCTTGAGGGTTGCAAAAGCAAAGTGTGTAGTTTCAGAAAGATGGATGAGGCTAGGTTGCTCGGGAAATTGGCCAAGTGTGAGATCAATGAAACTGATGTAAACAGTGATAGGATTTGACTAAGATCACACAATTGAACACTTAGTGATACAACATAGACCTCATAACATAAAGGACATTTCTTGATGTAACAATCTTTGTGACAAAAGTGCATGAAGTGAGTGTGAAACATGTCTATGTAATGAGAACAACCCATACATTCCCTTTGCATGACAAATAATAATCCTGATGCCCAAAGATGACACATACTGCATAAAAATGAGAAAGTGAACAAATCTTAAGATCAAGGAGGGGGCTTGAGATCATTAGCATACCAATAAGTGATTAAGGAACGATTGATCATAGGTATGAAAGTAGGCTCTGAAATTTGCATGCGAGCCAAAATTTTGGAGGGTGGTTGTAGCCGATACAACATGTTGGTACTATTGCATATGATAAAATATAAATTCAAAAACAAGAAAAGTAATAATGAAGAAAAAAAAACGGGGAGTGATTTTTCGTTGTTGCCTTTATTTGTTTTCAAAGAAAAAACAAACTAGTTATAATATTGCAACCGTTTGTTGCAAATTTTGATTTAGGCACAAGCTAACATGAATTGCGTCATGATCACTCCAATACACATCCAACAAACTGACTTTGACAACAACCAGGGTCAAGACTTGTCTAAATATAATCTATTTGAGATTATGAGTTTCGAGTATAATTTTGTCTCAATTCATGCAATTGAATAGATTGCATATATTCAATTAGTTGCTTTCTTCTTTGGCTATTTGAATGCATGTCAACATTTAAATCACCAATAATAATCAAGATACATTCACCATGAAAAATGTGTAATTTAGCAATCAATATTGTTTCAATGATTTACTGTAAAGACGAATAAAAGGAGCAACATATATGTTCATAATGAAAATTGATTGTATTACATTGATTTGTGACATCACAAGCTCAACTTTTGCATTGTAACAATATTTTTGTTTCAAATATGTTTTTTTTCATGCAAGTAAGAACACCATGCACAAAGTATGATAAATTCAAATTGAACTTACGAAACTTATGTTTGCAAGATAGGAAATCTATGCATGTTTCTTGCAAGCAAATAACCATATTGTTCATAATGTTTTCATCTTCCTGAATATGATCAAAACGCACATGCAAGCTACACGTGTTCAAGGAGACTAATGTAAGTATATTGAATCTACAAAATAGTCAAAACAAGATCAAAGTTCCATGATGGATTTATAATCAAATGTTTCATTTCCGTGTCTATTTTTTTGCTAACATGGAAACTTTCATGTGTTAATTTTTTAAGCAAGAACAATGAATCCATGGTTTTCACTTGTGAAAGAGATGTGTACACTAAACCATGTGTTCTAATGTTACTTGGCTCAAATGAAAGTCTTTCTAAATTCAAGCCTTATGCTCTATGTATTGTCCTAGCGCAAGCTAGTTGTACTAGAAATTGTCTCGGTATTCTACAATAACTTTTAATTCCAGATGATGGTAATAGCTTTGCAACATGAAACATTAGTGTATTTTTTTTCAATATTTGTATCATATAATTCTTGGAATTTTTTTCTTTGTAATTTTCCAACAGAGGAATCAAAAAATTCTATCCTAACTACATTTTCTCCATTTTCTCCATTTGAAGAATAAGATTTCAGTATTCTGTCAACACAATTAACAAAACCATCTTCGATGTCGTATTTTTGAGCATATAATTCAACGAGCAAAGATTTTTTTCCCTAGTTTTTTTTCTAGGAGAATCGTTGTTTTTCAATAATATGCAAAGTTCGTATGAATGCTTTCAACATTGTCAAATGCTTGAAGGACTATCAACTCAGCCACATGTGACAACAATTTTTCATAATGTTAATGCACATCTTTTTTTTTTTTTTTTTTTTTTTTTTTTTTTTTTTTTCTGTAAAATAGATATAGAAAAAGTGGATCAATGGGCGGTTCCCTATAAAAATGACTATTGATTAGTTCTATGTTGAAGGACTATCAACTCAGCCACATGTGACAACATTTTTTCATTGTGTTAATGCACATCTTTATTTCTGTAAAATAGATATATAAAAAGTGGATCAATGGGTGGTTCCCTATAATAATGGCTATTGATTAATTCTATGTTAGCATCTGACTAGGCATTCAATCTCATTTTGTACAAATTTGCAACAAAAGCTATGTTTTGAAGGACTATCAACTCATCCACATGTGACAACATTTTTCATTGTGTTAATGTACATCTGTATTTATGTAAAATAGATATAGAAAAAGTGGATCAATTGGTGGTTCCCTATAACAATGACTATTGATTAATTCTATGTTAGCATACGACTAGGCATTCAATCTCATTTTGTACAAAATTGAAACAAAAGCTATCTTTTTTTGCCGCATTGGTGAAACATACCATTTTACTTCATCTTACCACAAACTATATGGAACTCTCAAATTGTTCAACATCGTGTGTTCAAATATTAGAGAGTATTTGATAGGTTAGGCCTAATACAACTTGCCATGCATTATCAAATCAACATTTCCAAAGTATTTAGTAGGGGTGTATATTATTTCACGTAATCGTTAATCAAGATGGTACAAAAGTGTATAGCCAAAAAGGGAAACCTCATCAATAAGCACAACCATGTTGAAGGATGTAACTAGTGTCAATCTTTATAATTATATTTGAGTCATGATATATTGTATTTGTCAAAAGAAAGAAAAATAAATTTTATTATTTGACTTATTAAAGCATGGGTTTCATGCTTGGGTCAAGCATTTATAGGTCAAAGCCTCCATTGTAGGCTTTCTAAAGTTTATGCCAAGTATTCTTGTCCATGCCATAATGTATTAGACCCTTCTTGGGCTTCATTTGTCAAGAAAGAGATTTATTTTGAGGTAAAATAGGTCAATTAGGCCTCCACCAAGTCTCAAGAAGGACAAGTCAGCGCCATCAAGGGAATTTTACCTCACACAAACACTATATAAAGGAAACAATTCGACTCATTTGGAGGACACACACTCAACAAGTTCGATCAACAGTTGTTGGAGGCAAAAAAAGAGAACGAAGTTGTTGGAGAAGGATTTAAGAAGTTGGAAGACCAAAGTCGAGTTCTTGGAAAATCTATCTCTCACGTGTGCGAAGTTTTTGGATTCTAGTTGGGCCGAAATTCTGAAGTTTCTAGGGTCGAATTTCTAGGTTGTTGTTGGGCCAAAATTTTGAAGTTGTTGGGGGTCAAAGTTATGGGTTATTGTTGGGTTGTAACTGCTAGACAATAAGAGACTACTGAAGTTTGTTGAATCATATTAGAAGGTTGAGTTGGTGGAAGAGGAAGGTGTTTTGGGTCTAAGGTCCTGGTCTATCTCAATTTGATTTACTAGTGGAAGAGTTTGACTATGTTTTCCCTTATAGAGAGGTTTTATTCTTGGTTGAGCACCTACATCTAGTGGCGTTGATCTTCATGTTTTGTTTTTGATGATTGCTTGATGAAACCAAGATAAAAGAAAAACACATGAAAGTTAATAAGAACACAAAGATATCACAAGCAATTATCGACATAAGAAAATATTTATGCCTTTCTGATTTTCTAAAATGGTACCAGAGCGAAGATAAAGAAGAAGAAAAAAGGCATACTAAAGATCTATCAAAAGGAGAGATAAAAAAGGGGTTTCAAGAAAGGTCACAAGGATTAGAAGATAGCAATATGACAAACTCAATGAGGTCAAAAAACAAGCTAGAAGGAGCCTCCAACTACAGGGCATGGAAGAAGAGAATGGATATTATTCTTGCAAGTCATAAAGTGTTGGATTTTGTTCAAGGAAAAGTCAAGGAACCAACAGATGAAGCAAGAAAACAAAAATACAAGGAAACTAATATCTTGGCCATGAACTTAATTGTATATGGGGTGAAGGAATCTTGCAAGACATAAAGTGTGGATTTTGTTCAAGGAAAAGTTAATGAACCAACAATTGAAGCAGGAAAACAAAAATACGAGGAAATTGATATCTTGGCCATGAACTTAATTGCATATGGAGTGGAGGACAATCTCATCCCTTACATGTCTAATATAGAATTTTCTATCAACTCAGTAGCCACATGTGACAACACTTATTAATCGTGTTAATGCACATCTTTATTTATGTTAAATAGATATGGAAAAAGTGGATCAATTGGTGGTGCCCTACAATAATGATTATTGATTAATTCTTTGTTAGCATCCAACTAGGCATTCAATCTCATTTTGTACAAAATTGAAACAAAATCTATGTTTTTTTGCCGCATTGGAATATGAAAAATATAGCATTTTACTTCATCTTAGCAAAAACTATATGGCACTCTCAACTTGTTCAACATTGGGTGTTCAAAGATCAGAGAGTCTTTGACGGGTTGGGCCTAATACAAGTCACCACACATTATGAAATCAACATTTCCAAAATATTTAGTAGGGGTATGTATTATTTCATGTAATCATTTATCAAGATGGTACAAAAGTGTACAACCAAAAAGAGAAATCTCATCAATAAGGAAAACAATGTTGAAGAATATAACTAGTGCCAGTCTTTATAATTATATTTGAGTCATGATATAATGTATTTGTCAAAAGAAAGAAAAATAAATTGTATCATTTGACTTATTAAAGCATGGGTTCATGCTTGGGTCAGTTGTTTATAAGGTCAAAACATCCATTATAGGGTTCTAAGGTTTATGTCAAGTATCCCACTCCATGCCATAATGTAATAGACCCTTATTGGGCTTCATTTGTCAAAAAAGAGATTTATTTTAATGCAAAATACGTCAATCAGGACTCCACCAAGTCTTAAGAAGGACAAGGCAACCTCATCAAGGGAATTTGACCTCACACAAACACTATATAAAGGAAACAATTCGACTCATTTGGAGGACACTCACCCAACAAATTCGATCTACAGTTGTTGGAGGCAGAAAAAGATAACGAAGTTGTTGGAGAAGGATTTAAGAAGTTGGAAGACCAAAGTCAAGTTCTTGGGAAATCTATCTGTTATGAAACCAGCTCAAGAAAAAGATAGAAAAGATAGATCAACGCCTTAGAATTTAGCCTCTTTGAGGGGGCAACCTCCTTTACATTACATAAATG